>JAXQQM020092132.1:0-39958 GCA_034641835.2 Pinus albicaulis
CGTCCGATGGCCCTTCTCCAAATCAACGACTCTTGGCAATTTCGCTCGGCTTCCAACATCGAGCTTTAACGTGCGATGGCGCGGGTTAAACAGTGGTTTTCTGGGGGTCACTTCGTCACGTGTCGCATTCCCTATGGAATCGCTCGCGAATAGGAAATACCACCTACTCCGCAAAAGCGGTGCGATATGGGCAACCCGCTTTTGTGATTCCGCTCGTGGTTTTGGTAGAGGGCTTGACCACGGGTGCAAGTTTGGTTTCGCTATCCTTTTGTTTGTTAACTCATGTCCAATCCTTGGGTCAGGTTCCGAAAGCACAACAATTTTGTCTCTTTATTAAGTGGGATTTTTATATTTGAACAGTTTTCACGATCCTGGTTCTCTACACAGAGCTCGCCTTCGGGTGGAGTGAGTTCACAGGGTTATCCAACAATTTACGGGAATTCAAAGACAGAAGAATTGAATTATTAGTACCCAATCGCCTCACAGTTAAACAATTCTTCAAAATTAGCAGTTCGAGATAATTCAATGGCAACTAAGCTTGGAAATCATTTAACTGGAAACAATTTTTCACACACAGAGGTTTGTTGCAGAAATCCCCTCTCTACTCTCCTCTTCCCTCTCTACTTTTATTCATCCGAGGAATTACAATTTATATACATAACATATGGCTCTTCGGTTCCTCTGAGAGGACTATTCTAGAAATCAAAAGGTCTAATTATAATAATTCAACTAACTGAAACTGTTCGACTCCTACAACTCTAACTAGTCTAAGTAATACAGTCAGCTGAGGTATTAACACCTAGCTGTTACAACTCAAATGTTTTCGAACCCTCCTAGCCACAACATGTGGAAAAAACCTCCTACATTGCTGGCTAGTGCCTAATGCCCCTGCATCATCATGTGACATAAACCTATTAACAAAAGTGAATTCCTTGAATTTCACCAAATATTTTCTTTGAATTCCTTGCTTTTAAAAAGCCAATGATATCCCTTATTGTGTTAATGTTACGGAAATTCCTTGTCCTAGTGCCTCACACTCTACTATGAATGTTTTACCAAAAGTAGGTGCAACCGATGTTGGTGTAGAAGACATGGCATCCATTGAAAGAGAGAATGCCAAAGTAGCCACATCATTCCATATAAATGATATTTTCTTCAAGAGATATGTGAGTGGACTTGAAATGCATGCATAATTCTTAACAAATGATCAATAATATCATGTAAGTATAAAAAATCTTCTAAGAACCTTGATTTTCTTATGAATAGGTCATTTTGTAATAGCTTGCATCTTTTGAGGCTCCAACTTCACTCCTTCCTTTAAAACAATATGAACCAAATACTCGAATTCTTATTTCCCAAAAGCACATTTGGATATTTTTACATAAAAAATGATTGTTCTCAATAATTTATATAAATTTTCCACATGTTTAGTGTGGTATTCCCATGATTTATTATAAATATGTGTATTATCAAAGGTACCACACCAATCACGCCCGATTTTATGCTAATTATCTGCCAATCATTTAATTAAACAATTTCATTATACTCCGGCCCCACCTATATATATCAATAACCAATCAAACACTCGTATCGTACCTAGCTATCCTCCGCACACCTTAGTTAACCTCCAGGCAAGTTCAACGTGCGACCATCATCCGATGGCCCTTCTCCAAATCAACGACTCTTGGCAATTTCGCTCGGCTTCCAACGTCGGGCTTTAACGTGCGATGGCGCAGGTTAAACGGTGGTTTTTCGGGGGTCACTTCACCACGTGTCGCATTCCCTATGGAATCGCTCGCGAATAGTAAATACCGCCTACTCCGCAAAAGCAGTGCGATATGGGCAACCCGCTTTTGTGATTCCGCTCGTGGTTTTGGTACAAGGCTTGACCACAGGTGCAAGTCTGGTTCCGTTATCCTTTTGTTTGTTAACTCATGTCCAATCCTCGGGTCAGGTTCCGAAAGCACAACAATGTTGTCTCTTTATTAAGAGAGATTTTTATATTTTAACAGCTTTCACGACCCCGGTTCTCTACACAGACCTCGCCTTCAGGTGGGGTGGGTTCACAGGGTTATCCAACAATTTATGGGAATTCAAAGATAGAAGAATGGAATTATCAGTACCCAATCGCCTCACAGTTAAAAAATTCTTCAAAATTAGCAGTTCGAGATAATTTAATGGCAACTAAGCTTGGAAATCATTTAATTGGAAACAATTGTTCACACACATAGGTTTATTGCAGAAATCCCCTCTCTACTCTTCTCTTCCCTCTCTACTTTTATTCATTCGAGGAATTACAATTTATATACATAACATATGGCTCTTCGGTTCCTCTGAGAGGACCGTTCTAGAAATCAAAAGGTCTAATTATAATAATTCAACTAACTAAAACTGTTTGACTCCTACAACTCTAACTAGTCTAAGCACACAAATACTATATTGACACCTACCGTTACACACTAGTCGTTATGTCAAATGATTTTGAACCTCCTAGCCACAACATGTGGAAAAAACCTCCTACATTGCTGGCTAGTGCCTAATGCCCCTGCATAATCGTGTGACATAAAATATTAACAAAAGTGAATTCCTTGAATTTCACCAAATATTTTCTTTGAATTCCTTTCTTTTAAAAGCAAATGATATCCCTTATTGTGTTAATGTTACGTAAATTCCTTGTCCTAGTGCCTCACACTCTACCATGAATGTTTTACCAAAATTAGGTGCAACCGATGTTGGTGTAGAAGACATGGCATCCATTGAAAGAGAGAATGCCAAAGTAGCCTCATCATTCCATATAAATGATATTTTCTTCAAGAGATATGAGTGGACTTGAAATGCATGCATAATTCTTAACAAATGATCAATAATATCATGTAAGTCTAAAAAATCTTCTAAGAACCTTGATTTTCTTAGGAATAGGTCATTTTGTAATAAACTTGCATCTTTTGAGGCTCCAACTTCACTCCTTCCTTTAAAACAATATAGACCAAATACTCGAATTCTTATTTCCAAAGCACATTTGGATATTTTTACATAAAAATGATTGTTCTCAATAATTATTTATATAACTTCCACATGTTTAGTGTGGTATTCCCATGATTTATTATAAATATATGTATTATCAAAGAAAACCAACAAAAATTTTATAAGATGGGATCAAACAAATTTTTTCTTAAGTCCAGCCCGTCGGACTTCAAACGACGATAAACCATAATTCAAACCAAATTCGCATTCCAAAATAGCTTGCTGACGTCGGCCAATTTTGTGACGCGAAAAACTAAATAATTCCGCCCTAATATTTTTCGGGTCCGAGATCTTGGGCTGGCGTACGGAGGGAGAGGTGTGACGCGAATTTCTTATCAAATTTGCCCTAATATTTTTTGGGTCCGGATTTCCACTGCGTGAGCGGCCCAAAAAAATATCCGCTCCAATCAGTTTCTGCCATGGGTCCTCAATAAAATGTTGCCATGTTCTCGGATGCAGGTGCATTCGATGGAATTTAAGGTGGTGGGACATGGATGTGGCGATTTCATATCAATCACATTAAGTTTTAACGTTGTTCAATTAAGTTCCAAGGTTTTCACATCTAATCGCATTAAGTTTTAACACTGTTCAAGATCGTACCTCCACTCCTGTTAGCGATTCCGCATGCTCCAATATGATCCGACCTTCGGCTCTCATTAATGAGAGATTAATTATGACGGGCGTTCTTCGATTGCATTGCAGTCGGGTCGATAAAATATAATGGCTTTTTAGTATGCTTTTCGGAGCAATGGGTTCTTTGTGGATTACCTTTTATGGCCCCGCTGACGAGAAGGAGAAGTGGCCAGCTGAACTGTTGCTTAGACCTTGCTGCATATCTACATTTCTCTCGATCTTGTCTGTGTCTGTCTTCCTCTGTTTCTTGGAATTCTGCTTCTCCGTCTCCTCTTGCGTCCACTGCTAGTGAGACTGCACCCATGCCTCGCTAGCATCAAAGGATGCGTTGCTGTAGGGGGAGCACTAGAGGTCAACCCCTGCGCGCTCCCTCCAGCCCCTCAATTGAGTCGTCTTCCAGCCAGTCCAGTGATTATTATGCAGGTCGCTATCCAAATACTAGGAGTGGGCGGGGTCGGGTTGTAGGATCTGGCCACCGTATGGATTCCCTTGCTCCTCGTTTCCCCACCGCTAGTTCACCTTCTCCCACGACGCACACTACGCAATTTTCCTTTAATTGCTCTCTCAATCGCCCACGAATCACAACTTCAGTCACTGTGGTTTTCTGCGAGGAGGCCCAAACGGAGGAAGAATGCACCCGTCTGGCGGGTCTGAGCTCGGAAAAAGCCGCCCAGCATTCGGGCCTTCAGGAGGGGAGTCGTGGCATGAATGTGGAGGTAGCACCTAGCGATCCTGGACCTTCCGAAGGATGGTGCCGAATAGTCGAGGAGTCGGAGGAGTAGTTTGGTTAATTTGTTTTTCTTGCTTCGTGGCCCACTTAATTGGGCTGATTTTATATTATTTTTACTGTGCTGGACCTTTGTAATATTTTTGAATTCTGTAAATTAAACGTTCAAGACTGGTTTCCCCGTATGAGGGCAGTCTTCTTAAATTTTTGATTTTTTGATGACAAATTTGCCACGAGTCTGGCCAGGTAATGTTTTTGACTTCGGTGTAATTTTATTCGCAATGTTAATAGATTAACTTTACTTAGAATTCTCACATGATTAGCATTTTTCTTGATCTGTTCAAGGATTTTGGGTACTTTAATTTGTATTTGGAACAATGGACGTCGATACTCTATCTGTTTCTTTACTATTCTACATACTTCTATTTCACTTTCTTATAGATGCCTCGGGCATATTTGGATGCTTTCTCGAGATCGGAGATAATCTCCATGTGGGTATTTTACTTCATACAATATATTCAAAACAACATTTTTTCTCTTGTGAAAAAAAAATGATTAATTTTTATCACTCTACCTTCAAAACTAGCGATGCTGGTCTATGTTGCTAGTTTATTGATATGGTCTCATGGTCTTTTTATATTTGGGACATATCACACTCCTCACATGATTAGCATTTTTCTCTGTTCAAGGATTTTGGGTACTTTAATTTGTATTTGGAACAATGGACGTTAAATTACGTACTCTATCTTTTGCTTTCTTTATTCTACCTCTTTTGCTATTTCACTTTCTTATAGATGCCTCGGGCATATTTGGATGCTTTCTCGGATTGTCGATAATCTCCATGTGGTGGGTTAGGGTTTTATATCATGTCTTTGTATGTGACATGGGGTATTTTTCTATCATTGTCTGGGGTGGGACTTCCAATTTTCTGTATGGATATTTGGGTTCCAATCTTCAGATGTGAAAATGTAATGACTTCATGGACTGTTTTACTTCATATAATATATTCAAAATAGCATTTTTTCTCTTGTGAAAAAAAAATGATTAATGTTTATCACTCTTCCTTCAAAACTAGTGATGCTGGTCTATGTTGTTGGTTCAGTGATATGGTCTGATGGTCTTTTTATATTTTGGACATATCACACTCCTCACATCATTAGCATTTTTCTCTGTTCAAGGATCTTGGGTACTTTAATTTGTATTTGGAACAATGGACGTTGGTACTCTATCTGTTGTTTTAGTATTCTACATACTACTATTTCACTTTCTTATAGATGCCTCGGGCATATTTGGATGCTTTCAGTTGTGATAATCTCCATGTGGATCGTTGCGGGTTTATATCAAGTCCTGTGTATGTGACATGGTATTTTTCTATCAGCATGCGGGTGGGACTTCCACTTTTACGGATGGATATTTGAGTTCCAATCTTGATTGTGAAAAATATAATAACTTCATGGGTACATTTTGCTTCATATAATATATTCAAAACAACGTTTTCTCTTGTGAAAAAAAATGATTAATGTTTATCACTCTGCCTTCAAAAATAGCGATGCTAGTCTATGTTGCTGGTTTATTGATATGGTATGATGGCCTTTTTATATTTTGGACATATCACACTCCTCACATCATTAGCGTTTTTCTCTGTTCAAGGATTTTGGGTACTTTAATTTTTATTTGGAACAATGGACATCGGTACGTACTCTATCTGTTGCTTTACTATTCTGCATACTGCTATTTCACTTTCTTATAGATGCCTCCGGCATATTTGGATGCTTTCTCGAATTGTCGATAATCTCCATGCGGACCGTTACTGGGTTTAATATCAAGTCCCTGTATGTGACATGGGGTATTTTTCTATCACTGTCTGGGGTGGGACTTCCACATTTCTGGATGGATATTTGGGTTCCAATCTTCGGATGTGAAAATGTAATGACTTCATGGACTGTTTTACTTCATATAATATATTCAAAACAACGTTTTTTCTCGTGAAAAAAAAATGATTAATGTTTATCACTCTGCCTTCAAAACTAGCGATGCTGGTCTATGTTGCTGGTTTATTGATATGGTCTGATGGTCTTTTTATATTTTGGACATATCACACTCCTCACATAATTAGCGTTTTTCTCTGTTCAAGAATTTTGGGTACTTTAATTTGTATTTGGAACAATGGACGTCGATACTCTATCTGTTTCTTTACTATTCTACATACTGTTATTTCACTTTCTTATAGATCCCTCAGGCATATTTGGATGCTTTCTCAGATTGTCGATAATCTCCATGTGGACCGTTACTGGGTTTTATATCAAGTCCCTGTATGTGACATGGGGTATTTTTCTATCATTTTCTGGGGTGGGACTTCCACTTTTCTGGATGGATATTTGGGTTCCAATCTTCAGATGTGAAAATGTAATGGCTTCATGGACTGTTTTACTTCGTATAATATATTCAAAACAACGTTTCTCGTCTTTTAAATTTTCATTTAAAAAAAAAAAAAATTGAACCCGCCGTCGATATACCGACACATTGTAGACGTCGGAATTGCGACAAATCAGAAACGTCGGAAGAGCGACAGTATAAAAACGTCGGACCACATTTCGTCGGAATTGCGACAGTTTACAAACGTCGAAAGAGCGACGTCCAAAACGTCGGACCACATTTCGTCTGAATTGCGACAGTTTACAAACGTCGGACGAGCGACGTCCAAAACGTCGGAAGAGCGACGTTAAAAATGTCGGAAGAGCGACATTAAAAACGTCGGACCACATTTCGTCGGAATTGCGACATCTTACAAACGTCGGAAGAGAGATGTCCAAAACGTTGGACCACACTACGTCGGAATTGCGACTGTTTACAAACGTCGGAAGAACGACGTTCAAAACGTCGGACCACATTTTGTCGGAAGTGCGACTGTTTAGGAACGTCGGAAGCGCGACGGTTCGTGAGACGTCGGAAGAGTGACACTTGTTCGGAAGCGACGGAGGAAGTGTCGATAGTGCGACACTTTTTAGGTGCGTCGTAACTGCGACGGCATGACAAACCACGTTTTGTCTGCCCTGGAAATGTCACTCTTGCGATGACTATGTGTCGGAATAGCGACGAATTGGCCGTCGGAATTTCCGCCAAATTTTCTAGTGGCCCAAAGTGCTGAAAATAACATGGAAAGCCAATTCTACTTATGAATACCAATAATTCGTTTAATCATAGTGACTAAAACTTTATTGATAGCTTCAACCAGACCATTAGCCTGCGGATAATATGGAGTAGAACTATCGTGGTGCAGGCCAAGTTGATCTGTCAGCTCAATCATCATGATATTTCAAAAATGACTTCCATGATCTGTAATAATGGCTTGAGGAACACCAAATCTAGCAATTATATGATTGAACATGAAATTTGCAGCAGTCTTTCCATCTACCGAAAATGTAGGCATCGCCTCGGCCCACTTAGTAAAATAATCTACTACTAGGATAATATACGCATGCCCCCCGCCCGAGTGAGGGTTACATGTAATAAAGTCAATACCCCACTTTGCGAAAGGACCAACAACAATTATAGGGTGAAGAGGAGTGGGTGGTGCACGCATTTTACGATCAAAGACCTGACAATTGTGGCATTTCCAGACTGCATAGATACAATCTTTGAATAATGACGGCCAGAAATAACTAGCGCGCAATATCTTTTGGGTTGTGGCATACCCAGACATATGACCGCCACATGCTCCAGAATGGTAGTCATTTAGAACCTTCTCAGCTTCTTCATGAGTAAGACAGCGTCATAAAACAAAATCCACTCCACGACGATAGAGTGTATCACCAATAATATTGTATTGTTGGGATTGGAAACGTATTTTCCGTCGCTGAGATCGTGAGATTTCAGGCCGAAAATATTGGGTTTGGAGATAAAAAATAATATCCCCATACCAAGGATCAAGTGTACTGATAAGAAACAAGGATTCGTCCGCAATGGGCTGCTCCGCCACAGTTTCAGTATCAGTAAAGGGGAAATCACACATCAGTTCTGCAAAAACCAAATATTTCTTTACCTTGGATTTTTCAAATTCCAAGTCAAATTTCTTCAGGATAACTATCCATTTGGAATACTTGCCCCCTAGCAATTGTTTGGTCAAGATGTACATCATAGGGTTACAGTCAGAAATTACTGTGGTTTTGCGTGATAAGATGTAGTGTCGAAATTTTTGGAGAGCTTGAACAACTGGCAAGGCCAATTTCTCCACATGTGTGTATTTGATCTCAGTCGGATGCAGATTTAGACTAAGATAATAAATCACATGTTCATTGTTTAATTCATCTTCTTGAACTAAAACCATCCCAATGGTGGAATGAGAGGCGACGAGGTACAAAAAATAGTCCTGGTTGTAATTGGGAGGATGCAGTAACGGTGCATGGGTCAACGCGTCTTTGAGTGCGTCAAAAGATCGATTAGTGATCTCATCCCAAAAGAATGGAAAATTCTATTTTAACAACCTGGTAAAACCCTTTGTTAACTCGGCGTAGTTAGGAATGAACCAACATAAAAAGTTTTATTTCCCCTGCAAACTTTGGAGTTGGCGCGGAGTCGAAGGAGGAGGAAAATTAACAATAGCTTCGACCTTCGATGGATCAATGAAAATGCATTCTTTTGAAACAATAAATCCCAATGAGCGACCCGATTCTACACAAAAAACACATTTGTGTGGATTAAGCCGAATTCGATAATGCCTACATCTCATAAAGATTGCTCGTAAATGAGTGAGATGGTTGGCCCTATGTGATGAGTGAGCAGGTAAATCATCGAGATAAGGCTGCACAATGTGCTTAATGTCATGAAATGCGTAAGACATAGCCCTTTGAAAATTTTCCCCAACATTCTTCAATCCAAAAGGTAGTTTGCAATAAGAAAATGTTCCCCACAGACAAATGAAAGTTGTTTTAGGTTGATCTGCAGGGAGTATGTTTATTTGAGTGTAACCAGAAAAACCATCCATAAAGGAAAACATTTCACTACCGGCACAATCATCGATAATTTGATCGATATAGGGGGTTGGATAATTGTCTTTAGGACAAGCTCAATTAATATCCCTATAATCGATACATACTCTTATTGTTCCTTTTTTTTTTGTTAACAGGAACAATATTTGATACCCAATCGGTTAAAGGAATTGGATAAATGAAACTTGCACGAAGTAATTTCTCAACTTCAGCTTTGATAGCAGCAGCCTTTCTTGGATGTATTTGACGTAAACATTGACGGACAGGTTTGGCATCCGGGTAAGTCTTGATTTCATGTACAACGATGGACGGATCAATCCCTGGAATTTATTCATATAACCAGGCAAATATGTCACAGAATTCTTGAAATAGGGCTTTATAATTTTGGATTTCATCTTGCGTACAACAAGCACCTATATGAATGTTTTCAATTATTCCTGGCTTAACTGAAATGTCAATAGGAATCGTTCGAGAGATATTTTCCAAATTTAACTCAGAATCAGGATTTCGCAATGGATTCTGTGGTTCTTTGACATATTCATCTGTAGAAATAGAATTAAAATCATCTTCAAAATGATCCAGTTCAGGTAAAAATTAAGATCGGTGATGTAGATCTTCCCATGGTAAATCGTCAATAGACAAAAGTTCACGAATTTTCTCATCAGTATGAACAAGATCGGGAAATCTCGTTGTGGTTGAGCTAGATATAGAAAGTGATTCCTCATGGATCCCATTCATTGGATCAGTTTCGCTTGAAGAAGGTCGGAAAGAGACTGTACAGCCTGATATGCAATTTCAAATAGACTCAAAGGCATTGCGCCATCAAATGAATCTAACTCGAAGTCGGAAGGTACGATCCAAGGATCATCAAACGTAATAGTATTTGATGAAATCATATGAATAGTTGCGATAGAAGGCAATACGTTAGTGTTGCACTAAAAACTGTCACCCTGACATTCTGCTGACTGTATGAGCTCATTGACACTCATACTTACCTCCTCTGCAAGTCTTACAACCTTTACTCCTCATGTCAAGCCCTAAAACAGGAGAAAAAACCCTAAAAACTCAAAAACCCTAGGGTACACAGGTAACATGAAGCCTGCCTGTGTTCCTAGCTTGGGTACGCAGGTAATACACTGCTTACCTGCGTTCCAGAATGCAGTTTTCCCTTGTAATTCCTGCGTACCCTTCTCAAATTCAAAAAAGCGAGAAACAAAAGTTAAAAAGCTGATTTGAGGTCAATTCTAGAAGCTTCTAGATGAGAATTTTTGGGGATGAGTACACTTTAATAAGGTGCATGTATCCCACACCTTAAGGAACTATCCCCAAAGGAGTCACCAATTTTTTGGCCGGATAAATCGATCTTGCGGACAAGATCGATCTCCCTAGTGTCAGAAGACAATCTAGAACCAAACGAACAACTAAGTTTGTCTTCTCTAAATATATTCGTTTTACAAGTAAATGCTATGAAGGTGTTGATCCTACCTTATATCCAAATGCTTATTTGCAACCGTAGTTCTTCCGTTGCACCAATAGTCCTTCCGTCACAACAATAGTTATTTCGTCGCAACAATACTTCTTTCGTCGCAACAATAGTTATTTTGTCGCAACAAAGTGTTGTCTTTTCAGTCATTTGAAAGTGTTTTCTTCAAAATATCTGCAATCACAAACAAGAAAATATTAAATAGCATCTGTATAAAAAATAATTATAAAACATACCTATCATAGTGATCAAGGAATCCATGAAATAAATTATCAAACAACAACTTATTGAAATAAACAATCGAACGAAAATTTATTGAGAAAAACAAAACTTGATTGTATTAATCTTAAAATAATAGAAGAACCTTACAACCTTAGCCTTGATGTTGAACAAACCTTCTCGGGGTCCGAAGCAGGAGTCTCCTCTACTTTGATAAGTCTTGCACTCTAGCAGTTTCTACGCCCGGGGGCATCAAGCACAGTTTTCTTTCTGTTTCAATCTTGGGAAAAAATGAAACCACTCTGAAGCATAGTTTTTCTCTGTTTCAAGCTTTTGTAAAAATGAAACCTATCTTGAGTCAATTTCGGTTATTTTCAAGACCCGTTAAACTCATGAAAATCCCAAGATTATTTTGCTATCTTTCATTCTCGTAAAACACATGAAAATGCCAAGTTCTTTCCATCTTTTCCTACTCATAAATTAAATTGAAAGTCGACCACAGGAGTACATTTTTATCCCTTTTTCGAACTCGCTAAAACTTACGAAAAAGAGAAAACCATGAGTACATTTTTATTCCTTTTTTCGAACTCGTTAAAACTTACGAAAAAGTGAAATCTTGAGTTCTCTTTTAAGCCCTTTTCAGACTCTTTAAAAATGAAAAAATTTCCGAGTACTTGACTATTTGAACTTGTTAAAGTAAATGAACAGTCGTCCCTTCAGTATAAGTTTACCCCTTTTCCGGACTGAAATGGACTATTTACGAAAAAGGTATACGTTGACTAATTATGGTCAATAGAGTTATCTCCCACATTATTTTATCCTTTTTCGGGCTCGAGAGACTAAATTTATGAAAAATTACACCCACGGATTTTTCTTAAGTTTTTCTTCTGACTCCCTAAAATTGAAAAACACCGAGTTTCTCCTATACTGGACTCGTTAAAATTTAACAGTAAAGGACTTGTTCAATTTTTAAGAAGGAACGAACCACTCCTTCTTAGGGTTCGAATCTTAAACTAGTTGGACTCATCCAAAGGATGAGCTTATAAACAAGCAAATGTTATCCTCCTCAAGCTTGTCAAAAATATAGAGGTACTTGCCAGAAATGGTGGGGGAAAAGAGAGAAAAATGAACCTGTTTGTTACATTTTGATTATTCGGAAAACCATTAAACACTCTTGAACACGACACTTTTGTTCACCTGGGTTGGGAAAATACTTTACCTAACAGTTAATCAAACCATATTGAAAGTCTTCAGCCGGTTTTTGGGTATTAGCTTTGGGTCAATTGTCACCAAACCATCTGCAGTGTCGTTATGTGTTCAAGAGGACAGTTCAAACAAACCATTCATCTGCAAAATATTTGTCTTCCATTTTGACCATCCCTGATTCAGTCCTTGCCAATATATTTCTTCAAAACTTGATCTATGATTTCGTGTTGTGGGCTTACGTACGACAGATCACTTTCTATCGACGACAGCTCGTTTTCTAGGAAGTTGATCTAGAAATCGTCAGTACCTTGAAATCTACATACCTCAATGGCAGGTTTCTCGCCTTCGACGACAGGTTGCATCATTGACCTTCGATCGAATGATTCCATGACATGTTCGACTTCAGCTCATTCATTCACATTTCATGGATTGTACTGAGTACTTTGAGAGCCATTGACATTACTGGTGGTTACTCTCACACTTGTTAACAATTTACATTTTGACTCATAATCAAGTGGTTTCTACCATGTTCGACTTCGACACATTTATTCACATGGATAGAATCATACTGGTTCGAGAAATGGAAATCAAGACCCTGGATCTAGTTTCTACCATCCAGGCTGCGAGGAATTTTGTTATTCATTTATACAATTGACTATTCATAAAAATATGGCTGAGTCCATACTATGTCTACACACGTCTATACTGTTGATTTATTGAAAATCATTCTTGTATCAGAACAGTTTAAATCAGTTTTCTAGTTAGTTTTGATCTGAGTATGGGAATGCCTACCTCAGCGATGATATGTTTACATATATATATATTTTGCATTGAATGTTTTTACAGGTTCCGACTGGGGTGTCCACAGGATGATCCTTGAAATGATAAAGTACTTCACTCTTCATATATGACAGACTTCATTTTCATCTATTCCAGACTTCACACTTTAGGGGGCAATCTGTTGCACTAAAAACTATCCTTCTGACATTCATTGATTGTGAGCTCATTTGACACTCATACTTACATCCTGCAAGTCTTACATTTTACTCTCTCATCAAATATTAAACAGGAAAAAAAACGCCAAAACTGTGAAAAACCCAGGTATATGGTATGTCTGGGCTTACTTGCTTCCTGGCCCAGGGCTGCAGACATTGTGAAAACACTGGGATTCTCATCAGATTTTGCACAGATGTTAATACTTTTGCATACCCCCTCCAAAGTCAAAAAGTAGACAAAAGGATAAAGCTGATTTGAGGTCAATTCCTGACTAAGATGAGAATTTTTGGGGATGAGTATGCTTTAATAAGGTGCATGTATCCCACACCTTAAGGAACTAATCCCTTGATGTGAGGAGCCTATCCCTTTGAAGGAGGATTCTATCCCTTCATAGGTGGAACCCTAACCTCCTCGTCTTCTCTATAAAAAGAGGCATTGGGTAGCCTCAAAGAGAGTTCAAGCTTTAGTGTGTGATTGAGGTGAAGTGCTGTTGAGATTTAGACTTCTTTTTGCTGAGCTTTTGTGAGGAAAGATTACATACCTCTATGTACTCCTGGAGGAAGAGTGCAAGACTTAACAAAGTAGAGGATACTTCTGCTTCGGACCCCGGGAAGGCCTGGTCAACATCAAGGCTAATGTTGTAAGGTTCTTCTGTTATTTTAAGATTAATACAATCAAGTTTTTTTTTCTCAATAAATTGTCGTTCGATTGTTTATTTCAATAAGCTGTCGTTTGATCGTTTATTTCATAGATTCCTTGATCACTATGATAGGTATGTTTTATAATTATTTTCTATATAGGTGCTATTTAATATTTTCTTGTTTGTGATTGCAGGTCTCGGAAGACGACACTTTGTTGCAACGAAAGACGACACTTTGTTGCGACGAAAGACGACACTTTGTTGCGACGGAAGAACTATTGTTGCGACGGAAGAACTACTGATGCGACCGAAGAACTATGGCTGCAAATAAGCATTTGTATCTAAGGTAGGATCGACACCTTCATAGCATTTACTTGTAAAACGAATATATTTAGAGAAAGACAAACTTATTTGTTCGTTTGTTGCTAGATTGTCTTCTGACACTAGGGAGATCGATCTTGTCCACAAGATCGATTTATCCGGCCAACAAATTAGCGACTCTACTGGGGAAAGAACTTGTTCTGATTTTCATTTGTTTTTATTTGAGAAAATATTTTTTTTCTGATTTTTGATTGATTTGTACAGGTTTGGGTAACTTAGATTTACTTTGAAAATTTTTGAAGTCTTTTTTGTTTTTCTTGAATTTTTCTGGGGACCGCACATCGTTGCAAACCCTGTTAAAAGTCTTGAAAAACTTAGATTTATTTTTTCAGTTTAGTTTAGATTTAATTTAGGATTCTTAGCATCTACCCAGATCTGTATTTTTCTGTCAAAAAGCCTTGTTTATGAGTTTCTTTCAGCAATTTTTCATCTCATCAATCTCCATTAAGTTAATTGGGTGTTTTGAGTCTCTTTTTTGAGAAATTCTTAATTTGATTTCCTTTGGTCATTACTTGGAGGTTTTTCTTAGTATTTTTACAATTTTGTATCTTTTTGCTTTTGTTTTTGGCTAAATTGTGTATGAGTGTTAATCGCCTTCGAGTGTTTGTTGATCTTTGGAACTCTCACCCGATCTTCTTGAGTTACAATTGATTGGTTCTTAGATTAGATTAGAATCATCTTGTGTTTGAGAATTCTCTTGCATAGATCACATTTGCATAATTATAATTCTCATTTTCAGAATATGAGTGAATTGTGCATAAATTACAACTGCATAGTTTACATTCTGAAAAATCAATTTGAAATTTAGATTAGTTCTCTTTAATTTGAATTTAGATGTTTTTATGCTTGTTTTAAAAACACAAAAATATAAAAACTATTTTGGAATTGATTTGCATTAGTTTTTATTGATGAAATTAGTGCATTAGAGAATTTGTTATATTTTCTCTTAGTGATCAATTTATGCATTGTTGGAAGTGAATGGAAACTCTCTCCTTAATTTAGTTAGGATTCATCGAATTGAAAAGATTGCATTATCATATTCGATTGCATTCAGTTTTAGGTCGGGTCATAACACCATTGGTTTCATATCCATTTACCCTTTGAGTAATAACAACCTAAATAACACAACACTTAATTAAAATTGATCTAGCAATCTTTTTATTTCTAGGGCTCTTATCACCAATATAGCTTAGGCTAGTATCTTGGAGTAGGGAGTAATTAACTCTCCAAGATAGTAAAAACAAACAAGTAGATAAATCTTGCGGTAAGAAATAAATCCAATTGTAATTGGTACAATCTGGGATGCTTCTCTTAAAGGAGTTAATCATGAGATCATGTCCGAACCTTTGAGACAATCAATTATGTTTCATTGGGAAGGATAGAATATTCTGCGCGCATTATAAACGGTAAACCTCAGATTAACCATTGTCGAGGAGCCTGGGGTCACTTGTCGATAAACCTCGGATTGACCATGTCGAGGAGCCTTCAAGGGGATTGAGATTTGTTACTCTGCCCTTGCGTGTGGAATCGGATCGTAGACTGTTCCCCCAGTTGTATTTTTTGCTGTTGGTAACCTTAGTGTCCATAAACTTAAGATTATTTCCTAAGGTGACGGTGAAAGAAAGATCTCACTATACCTGGAGCAGACGTCGACTAGACTCACTTGGACTCTCTGCGGGGTTCTCTTCACTCGAGATGGTTTTTTGAAGAAACTTGTGCCAATCTGTTTCATTAAGCAGGCTGTCGGGCTAACTGTTCCAACCGCCCTTTCTGTATAAAATTTCTGCTAAGTTGGATTTCATCACCAACTAGTGTTTTTAGTATAGGAAGTTACTGTTTGTGTGTGGTTTGACTCCTAGATTTGATAGCGCGTGTTAATTTGTTTGTTTTTACTTTTAGAGACCATAGGTGTGAATTGTGAATTTTAATTGTTAGGTGTGAATTGTTAATTGTTAATTTTAGTTTTAAATTGTTAATAAAATTCACTGAAGTTGAATATAATGGCAATTGTTCCAGAATTTACCAACCAAGGAAGCCCTCTTAACGAGAATCCTAGTACTTTTCCTTTCTTTGAAAATGTTGGTCCTCTTTATATGACTACTTTGTCATTACCTGGATTTACAATAGGTTTACCGATATGGTTATTTTCAACTTCATTGGCCCCGAATACTCCAATTGTTCCACCTCAACCGGATGCTTCACCTCAACAGAGTTCACCATCTCAACATCACCAAGATTTTGTTGACCCTTTACCTTCTTCGCCTAATATTTATTCCTCCATTTCTTCCTCTTCGTTTGGTAAAAGCCTTGACGCTAGTAACCAAGTGGCTAAGAAGAAGAAGAAGAAGCAAGATAAGAAAGAAGACAACCAACCAACCATGGTTGTAAATGTTAGTAGTGTTGAGGAAACCTCCAACATGCATCGTAAACCCAAATACCCTTGCAAGCTTTGTAAGGGTGACCACTTCCTTATCAATTGTCCCGGTATTCCAAAGGTCTTGGAAGTATGGTCAGAAAAATTTCATCAACTTTCCATTTATCCATCAACCAGTGATAGTCAGGTTCATGGGAAAAAGGGTAAAGTTAGGTTTCCTTGTAAGTTATGCAAAGGGAGTAATCAAACTCACATTTGCCCTCAAATGGATGAAGCCTCAAAATATTTGGAAAACCTTACTGTTCTACAGCAAGAATTTCCAACTGGTTACCGTAAACTTTCTCCCAACCTACCGTCAACTGACAGAGTGATTGATCTAATTTCAAGTACAGTCGATCCCACTCTTCAATTGGAGAGTGAAACTCATATCACTCAGGTTGATGATCCAATAGTTGATCAAGTGGTTGATTCGATTTCATATTCGGTCGATCCCATTCTCCCTGTAGAGATTGAACTTCATACCGCTCAGGTTCTTCTTGTTACATCAGATTCTTCTATGCCAGGGGGAATTTCACCTGTTTCTACAGAACCCCCTCCAAGTACTAAGGTATTTTCCTTTGATTGGAATAGACTGACAGAACCTCGTCTTCCTTCCTCCATCCCTTTCCAAATCATTGTGAAGGTTGGTCGTAGGGACATACACCGCACATAGGTCGATGAAGGTGCTTCTGTTAGTATTTTATCCTCAACTTCTTGGAAAGCTTTGGGTTCCCCTCAGCTTGTGCCTATTACACAGAATCTAAAATCTTTTAACAGAACCATTAGTGAACCTTTAGGGATCCTTCCTATGTTTTCTATTACTTTGGAAGGTAAAACTGTCTGTATTGATCTTATGGTAGTTCGAGGCCCCTTGAATTTCAATTTAATCCTTGGGTGAGACTATGTCTATGCAATGAAAGTTGTAGTATTGACACTCTTTCGCGTGATTTCTTTCCCTCACAATGGAAATATTGTGACTGTAGACCAACTTTCGTTCCCTAGTCTTGATTCAACTACCAATAATCCAACACCCCTAAATGTTCCTGATACGAAAGTGGTATCTACCCCGCCAACGGTTAATTATGTGGCAACTAGTCCCATGTTTTCAAGTACCAATGTAAGCGAGCCTCTCACTGTTTGCTCGTCTTCCTTTGACTTAGATTCGGTAATTGACATGGAGAACTCTATGGGATTATTTGAACGCGATGTTCTTATCCCTTTTGAGTCCCTTGACATGTGTTCCTTCCAGAGAACTATTATTCCTTCTGATGAAGACCTCTTGGAAGCCATGATCAAGGTGTGTCCATTGACATGTGTTTCTTCCAGTTGGAAGCCATGAAACAAACTTCCAAGAGGAAAGTTCTTTTCCTGTGTCAACCTCGTTAAAAAATGAATCATTATGAGGACAGTTCTTTTCTTGTGTCAACCTCATTAAAAAATGAATCAGTAGGTAGATTGTAGAGAGTATATTAATAGATTATAAATAAGTATTTTATGAGGATGGTTCCTATTACTGAGTCAACCTCGTAAAAAAATGAATCAAGTATGAGGTAAGTTCCTTTTACTGTGTCAACCTCGTTAAAAATGAATCAGTATATCAAGAGGAAAGTTCCTTTTACTGTGTCAACCTCGTTAAAAAATGAAACACGTTGCCATGAGCATAGTTCTTTTCCTGTGTCAATCTCGTTAAAAAATGAAACAAATCCTCCCCTAATTGAGTCGAGTCTTTGACTAGATCTCGTAAATGTTAAGTCATATATTTAGGTTAGTTATTTCAGTTTTTGCATAATTTTCTTACAGTTTTAGGTCGGGTCTTTCATATGATCTTGTAAATGAACCTTCATTCCATCCAGCTATTAGTTACCAATAGTCTATTTAGTTGAATGAAATGAAGCTAGGGGGGCATGCGCTCTAGCAGTTACGCTTAGGGGGCATCAAGCACAGTTTTCTCTTTGTTTCAAGCTTGTGTAAAAATGAAACCACTCTGAAGCACAGGTTTCTCTCTGTTTCAAGATTTTGTAAAAATGAAACCTATCTTGAGTCAATTTCAGTTATTTTCAAGACTCGTTAAACTCATGAAAATCCCGAGATTATTTTGCTATATTTCATTCTTGTAAAAAACATGAAAATGGCGAGTTCTTTCCGTCTTTTCCTGCTCGTAAATTAAATTGAAATTCGACCATAGCAGTACATTTTTATCCCTTTTTCAAACTCGCTAAAACTTACGAAAAAGAGAAAACCATGAGTACATTTTTATCCCTTTTTTCGAACTCGTTAAAACTTACGAAAAAGAAAAATCTTGAGTTCTATTTTAAGCCCTTGTCAGACTCTTTAAAAATGAAAAGATTGTCGAGTACTTGACTATTCGAACTCGTTAAAGTAAATGAACGGTCGTCCCTTTAGTATAAGTTTACCCCTTTTCCGGACTGAAATGGACTATTTACGAAAAAGGTATACGTTGACTAATTACGGTCAATAGAGTTCTCTCCCACATTATTTTATCCTTTTTCAGGCTCGAGAGACTAAATTTACGAAAATTTACACCCACGGAGTTTTCTTAAGTTTTTCTTCTGACTCCCTAAAATTGAAAAACGTCGAGTTTCTCCTATACTGGACTCGTTAAAATTTAACAGTAAAGGACCTATTGAATTTTTAAGCAGGAACGAACCACTCCTTCTTAAGGTTCGAATCTTAAACTAAGTTGGACTCATCCGAAGGATGAGCTTATAAACAAGCAAATGTTATCCTCCTCAAGCTTGTCAAAAATAAAGAGGTACTTGCGAGAGATGGTGGGGGAAAACAGAGAAAAACGAACCTGTTTGTTACATTTTGATTATTCGGAAAACCGTTAACCACTCTTGAACACGACACTTTTGTTCACCTGGGTTGGGAAAATCCTTTACCTAACAGTTAATCAAACCATATTGAAAGTCTTCAGCTGGTTTTTGGGTATTAGCTTTGGGTCAATTGTCACCAAACCATCTGCAGTGTCGTTATGTGTTCAAGAGGACAGTTCAAACAAACCATTCATCTGCAAAATATTTGTCTTCCATTTTGACCATCCCTGAGTCGGTCCTTGCCAATATATTTCTTCAAAACTTGATCTATGATTTCGTGTTGTGGGCTTACCTACGACAAATCACTTTCTATTGACGATAGCTCATTATCTAGGAAGTTGATATAGAAATCATCAGTACCTTGAAATCTGCATGCCTCAATGGAAGGTTTCTCGCCTTCGACGATAGGTTGCATCATTGACCTTTGATTGAATGATTCCGTGACATGTTCGACTTTAGCTCATTCATTCACATTTCATGGATTGTACTGAGTACTTTGAGAACCATTGACATTACTGGTGGTTACTCTCACACTTGTTAACAATTTACATTTTGACTGGTAATCAAGTGGTTTCTACCATGTTCGACTTCGACACATTTATTCACATGGATAACTCACTGCCTTGAGGTTGAGGATTCGGAATATTACCAGACATCATAAATATTTTCTTTGCATTCAATGTTTCGGTTTTAATTCCATTAAGACCAGATGATAATACTTGTTCAATCAGTCGAGGAGCTGCTCCAGAGAAAGTACCAGACAGAGCCTGATACCCCAAAGGAACAGAAGGACCACCGTGTAAAAATGCTTCTGGTGTCTGGGAAAACATAGATGACTCTCCTGCCATAATGGATGAAGGATAGTAACCTTTGGGCGTAGGATGAAATGGAATTCGAGGTGGAGAAAAAGAAAGACCCGGGTTTTCTAAAAAGTTTTTCAAATATAGATACCAAGCATCAGTCCCAATAGGGCTGTAGAAAATGGATTCACGCTCCTTAAGTTTTAAATACTTAGGGGATTCGGGAAGAGATATCTCTTCGTCTGGACTAGCAAGTTATTCAATAGAAATGAGGCCAAATGGAAGATCTTCAGTAACAATATTTCTTACCCTAGGTGAACCATTATCGCTAGAAGTTGGTGTAATAAATCCTGAGGATGTTTCCAAAACAGAATGTTTAGTTTCAGGTTCAGAAATTTCAGGTTCGTCAGCTAGTTCACTGGAAGGAGAAATACTACCAGTAACTTCTGAAACTGAAATCGATTCTTGAATAAGTTCTGTTGTGGGTATTTGATGATCAAGATGAACAATTATAGATGAACTTCCAATTTCTGTTGATCTAATTCTACCGCTACTAGATGATACTAGAGCACGCAGCCCTTCAATTTGACTTGGTGTATATTCAGGGGGTTTCCCCTGAAGTCTCCGGGATTGTTTCGGTAATTCTACCACGATTAAATATTAACCATTCACACACAAACAAATAAATTCTCAATAAAAACACCTAAAGTCTCTAAAGAAAGAAACATCTAAATCACACGCCTAAGAAATCTAAGAGTTCAAACCACACACAAACAGTAACTTCCCGTACTAAAAACACTAGTTGGTGATGAAATCCAACTTAGTAGAAATTTAATACAAAAAGGATGGTTGGAATAGTTACCCCGACAACCTGCTTAATGAAACAGACTGGCACAAGTTTCTTCACAAAACCATCTCGTGTGAAGAGAACCCCCCAGAGAGTCCAAGTGATTCTAGTTGACGTCTGCTCCAGGTACAGTGAGATCTTTCCTTCACCGTCACCTTAGGAAATAATCTAAGCTTATGGACACTAAGGTTTCCAACAGTAACAAATACAACTGGGGGAACAGTCTACGATCCGATTCCACGCGCAAGGGCAGAGTAAAAAAGCTCAATCCCCTTGAAGGCTCCTCGACATGGTTAATCCAAGGTTTACCAACAAGTGACCCCAGGCTCCTTGACAATGGTTAATCCAAGGTTTAACGTTTGTAATGCATGCAGATCTTCTATCTTTTCCAATGAAACAGAATTGATTGTCTCAAAGGTTCAGATATGATCTCGTGATTAACACCTTTAAGAGAAGCTTCCCAAATTGTACCAATCACAATTGGATTTATTTCCTACCGCAAGATTTATCTACTTGTTTGTTTTTGCTATCTTGGAGAGTTAATTACTCCCTACTCCAAGATACTAGCCTAAGCTATATTGGTGGTAAGAGCCCTAGAAATAAAAAAATTACTAGATGAATTTTAATTAAGTGTTACTTTTATGGGCTATTCTTTAAGTCAATAGGTATGGAAATGAAACTTTGATGGTGTGAAGACTCGACTTCCAAAAACACTAAAATGCACCTAAAAATGATAATCAATTCGTTTTATTTCAATGAAATTCTAGCTAAAGAAAGAATTCGCGAATGTAATTCTTTTTAAAAGACAATTCTTTCTTTGAACATAAAGAATAAATGGAAGAAAATATTTTTGTCTTTTCAAAAAGAACACAAAACGAGACAAATTATCAATGCTCACACTAAAAATCCTTTCACTTTCAAGACTTGAAACTGCAAAAAACAACTTTCCTTCAAAAGAGATCTACAAATTTTAAAAGCACTCAAAACTACAAAAACTAATTTTGAGATCTAAAAACTTTGAAAATATAATTGAATAAAATATTTAATATTTTTTTGAAGAATGTTTTACTTATTTGTTCAGTAAACTAAGGATTTATTTGTCCAGAATAACAAACAAATCAAAAAACATCCAGATATGTTTCCTTTTATAAGAATGAAATTCAAAACCTATAACAAAGTTTTTTTCGAAGATTTGCAAAGAAACAACTAGATCTATTTCTCAATAAAGGATGGATTTCACAACCAGGTCAGACTCAGAAAGAAGGCAAAAATACCAATGTAATCTGAGGTATTTTAAACTTCCAATCTTTGAGTCACTACAAAGTCCAAACGAAAAGCAATCCAACTTGCAAAACTTCTAGAAAATCATCAAAAACACAAATACTGTTGGAACTCATTCACAAAAGGCTTTTGACAGAAACAACGCCAATGATCTAGGTAGATACTAAAAAAACTCTAAATCAAATTAAAGATAAAATGGAAAAATAAATCTAGAGTTTTTCCAAAATTTTAACAAGGTCCGCAGGCTCCCATAAGTAACAGGTGCGGTCCCGCATTGGTTACTCAAGGAAAGTGTGAAATTGCCTGCACTGTGCAAAAGAACAAAGTGTGGTCCCTAGAAAAGTTCAAGAAAAACTTAAAAGATTTCAAAATTTTCAAAAACAGAGAAAACCTAAGCTAACCAGGCAGATATCCATCAATCAAAAACTAGGAAAAACTTTTCCTCAATTCAAAATAAATGAGAACCAAAGACAACAAGAATCTTCCCCAGCGAAGTCGCCAATTTGTTGGGAGGATTAATTAATCTTGCAGAAAAGATCAATCTCCCTAGTACCAAAAATTAATCTAGCAACAAACAGCCAAATAAACCTATCTTTCTCTAGACATATGCAATTTACAAAAGAATACTATAAAGGTGTTAAGGACTTACCATAAATCCAATTCTTGTTCGAAGTAGTTGTCCCTCAGTTGATCCGGATTTTATGCAGGAATGCAACAGAATACAGAAATAAAAATGAACATAGAGATGCAGCAGAAATAATGCTTCATTTCATTAATATCAAATAACAGAAATATGCTTACAGGCATAACGGAAATAAAATAGCTAGGGTGCTGGTAGCGAATCTCTGAGAAGAGATGTGATGGATACAGACCTCTGAACTGTGTTACAATGAGGCTTGAGGGCCTATTTATTATTGAGAAACAATGGAGAACTCTAAACTACCAAAAATCTAACCCTAGGAGATGAAGCGCCAAAACTATGGGCCCCGTTTGGGTAAATTGGTGGTTCAACTTCCCGGGGACGTAACTTTGGCATCCGATCTATGTTTGACGTGCTTAATAGCTCGTTAGAAAGATCTGTCTGAGGAGTACAACTTTTGAATGAGCAACATCGGTCCATGAACCCATGTTGCTCTCCGTTTTCCCAAAAAACGTCGTTTAGGGCCTCAAAACGGCTCCGGAAGTTCAGGACCCGAAAAACTGCTAAAAATAGTAAGTTGTGCTGAATGTGAAAATCTGCAAGAATTGATGGTGCTGGTCCAAATGGAATAGTGGGTGGCCACCGATATCCACCTGGATCATTCCTCCCTCCTTAGGAAGCAATGGTCCCCATTGCGTTGAGATCCTCCATGAGATGAGGCAAATTCTGTTGAACTGAGTATTAGATGTGTTGAAGATGTCATGGACCTGCGGGTGGACATGCTGGATGCGTTTAGTAAATTTGGTTTCTTTATCAGCCTCAAACAGTACATGTTTGGATTCTATATGTGTAGTTGCAGGATGTATGGCAACATCAGGAAGTGGTGCGTTGGGAGTCAGATCAATGGAGTGCTTGTTCTGACAGTGTAGAGGAACCTCTATGAGTGAGGAGAAAATGTCCTCGTATTCCTCCATGACTTTGTCCATCTGCTGCAGCCGTGCAAGGGAGACCTGTTTCGAGGTTGTGGCCACAATATTCTTCTTTACCTGTGAGTGAGTTGTAAGGAAAATGAATTTCCTGGTTTGGGAAACAATCTTACTACATTGTTTTGCAGTAGTCAAAGAGATGACAGGAGGTGGTACTACCTCCGGTATCCTGTACAAGTTATTTCCAAAAGTAATAATAATAGCACGAGGCCTAGAATCATACACAGCATGTCGCCTTCATAAGTATGGTTGGCCCAATAATACATCAACTATATCAAGAGGAGCAACATCACACAATACCTCATCTATGAATGGCTTGATACTGTATGGAAGGCGACACTGCTGGCGGATGCGGAGATCTCTCCCTAGGTGGAGCCACCTGATGGTATATGGTTGCGGGTGTGCTATGGTTGGTAGGCCGAGCCGCTTCACGACCTTTGCTGAAATGAGGTTCTTTTGGCTTCCGCTATCGATGAGAAATTGCAGCGGAGAACCCTTCACCCACATCTGCAACTGGAAGAGGCGCTCCCCCTCCTCTGGATCCTCTGGACCCTCCCTCTGGATCTTGGTGGTGGCAACAATGGCACTGGGATCCGCATCAATGATCTTCTTCCCTTTGTCATTGCCTTTGTCTGGTTCTAACTCAAGATCAGAAAATGCATCTGATTCGGGTGCCTTTAATTCGGCCACCAAAGACTGTTTGGCCCGACACTCGTTTGTGCTATGAGTGGGGTTGTTATGAAATTTACACCACTTCCCTGTGTCCTTCTTTGGATTTGTGGTGTTATTATGAGTCGCATTTCTTTGGCCTTGCCCCTTGTTATTTGGTTCGGGGCACCTTTCAGATTCGCAAATCCAAAGTCTCGCTTCTTCTGCTTAAATTTCTGCTCGATCTTGGCGGCATAGCGATATGTCGTGCCAAGCGACGTAATGTAGAGGAACTCCATTTCCTCCTGAATGTGTTTGTGCAAACAGCCGTGGTACTTGAGCACCAAATGTCTCTCTGAATCTTTAATACCCAACTTTCTGCGCAGGGTATGGAACAGATTCGTCAGTTCGTGCACATCTTGATCCTTTTGTTGCCGCAGCATGGTCCATTGGATGTATTTGTCCCCATAGCTCCCCACGAGGTAATATTGTTCCTTGATGCCGTCTCGGAATGAATTCCAAGTGGGTGTGGCCGAGAACAGAGAGTTTTTCCCTTCGCCCTCTTGCTCACGGTAGGTTTCCCACTAGTCTTTGACATGGGGGGCAGCTTTGACGAGTGCAAAAATAATATTTTCTTGGTTAGAGAAGTCATGGACCGAGAAATACCCTTCCAGCAAATTTAACCATCTGTCTACGACGTCTGCATCTATTTTTCCTTCAAATATAGGAATGTCAAATTTTACCTGTACCTTGAAGGGAGTGGCGCCTCCAGAGTGGCTGTTGGATGCAGAGGCGCCATATGTGGGCAGTCGTTGAAGGATTTGAGCAAAGTTATCCATCATCACGTTCCTTTGTTTCTCGAGGGCCCTCCTCGAGCAATAGATTTTGATAGATTCCCTACTCCTCGTCTTTCTTTTCTTCCACCATGGGAGGTCATCAGGGTTTGCGAGGCTGATCTTGCAAGGGTTCAACTAGATCGATCCCTAACTCCTTATACCCTGACTGCATTGGGGACATGAAAAGAAAAACAAAGAAAGAACAGTCTGCTCTGATACCACTGATACGGATTTATGCGGGAACGGAACAGAATACAGAAATAACCATGAACATAGAGATGCAGAGGAAATAATTCTTCATTTCATTAATATCAAATAACAGAAATATGCTTACAGACATAATGGAAATAAAATAGCTAGGGTGTTGGTAGCGAATCTCTGAGAAGAGATGTGATGGCTACAGACCTCTGAACTATGTTACAATGAGGCTCGAGGGCCTATTTATTATTGAGAAACAATGGAGAACTCTAAACTTCCAAAAACCTAACCCTAGGAGATGAAGTGCCAAAAATATGGGCCTCGTTTGGGTAAA
Organism: Pinus albicaulis; assembly: GCA_034641835.2. Lineage (NCBI taxonomy): Eukaryota > Viridiplantae > Streptophyta > Pinopsida > Pinales > Pinaceae > Pinus > Pinus albicaulis. The sequence goes on from JAXQQM020092132.1 coordinate 26,118, forward strand.
TTGGTGGTTCAACTTCCCGGGGATGTAACTTTGGCATCTGATCTCCGTTTGACGTGCTTAATAGCTCGTTAGAAAGATCTGTCCGAGTACAAATTTTCAATGAGAAACATCAGTCCATGGACCCATGTTGCTCTCCGTTTTCCCAAAAAACGTCGTTTAGGGCCTCAAAATGGCTCCGAAAGTTCAGGACCCGAAAAAATGCTAAAAGTAGTAAGTTTTGTTGCAACTTGAAAACTGAAAGAACTGATGGTGGGGGTTCAAATGGAAGAGGTGGGTGGCCACTGATATCCACCTGGATCATCGGTCAAATGAAGGAGTTATCTTTATAAACCTGCAGTCACAAACAAGCAAACATTAAATAGCACCTGTATAGTAAATATTATAAATCATGCCTACCATGGTGATGAAGGAATCCATGAAATAAACAGTTAATTAATAGCTTATTGAGAAAAATGAATTTATTTGTATTAACTTTGAAAGAAGGAAAACCTTACAACCTTAGCCTTGATGTTGAACAGGCCTTCCCGGGGTCCGAAGCAGGAATCTCCTCTACTCTGACAAACCTTGCACTCTTCCAACCGAGACAGATAGAGGTATGTGATCTCTCCTCACAAAAATCTCAGTTAAATGAGCCTGAATCCCAACAGCACTTAACCTCAAATAATTCTAAAGCTTGAAGTCCCCTTGAGGCTAACCAATGCCTCTTTTTATAGTGGAAAAGAGGAGGTTTCAGTTCCAACTATGAATGGATAGAATCCTCCTTCAAAGGGATAAGCTACTCACATCAAGGGGTTAGCTCCTTAAGGTAAGGGATACATGAACCTCAAAAGAGTGGTTCTGCCACCGCAAGATTCTTTCTAGAGGCTTCTAGAATTTACTGAAAGTGAGCTTTTTGAGTTTACTTGTGCCTTTTTAATCTTTTACAGGGGTCCGCACCCATAACACAGAGAAAGTGTGTTCAGGTACGCAGGAGTCATGAACATTAGGTGCGGGACCGCAGGCAAGATAAAGAGAAAGTGCGATACCAAAGTTAAGGAGATTTTTAAGAACTTTTCTCTTATTTTCAAGGATTGACATGAAGAACTGATCTGTTAGACTTGCAAAGGAGGAAGTATGAGTGATAATGAGCTCATACACATAGCAGAATGTCAGGATGACAATTTTCAGTGCAACACCAGCCAACCGAGGTAAACATGTGACGTGAGGCTACTAATATGAGATTTAACCTCCTTGATTACCTTATGGAAGTGGAACCGATGGAAACACCAAAAACACACCTTACAGTACATCATTGACATCCCCGAGAGGTAACCCAACCTTCCAGGGCCCTATTCCCTTAGGGGGGCTAATTTTTTTCCCCTTTAAGGCTTAGTCGCATGCTTGTAAGGGAAAGGGAGCAGTTATAGACCCTATAGTTGTAGGATAGCCTTGTAAAGGTAGCAGCTAAGGCCCAAACATCGAATTTTCCTCTTGTAGCTCTGGGATCTATACCACATTCGCATCCCCTAAGCCCAGATCACTGCCCAAAACTTCTTGTAACTTCAGGAGAGGGTAAATAACATTAAAAAAAACATATGGAAGAAATCACATCAACCAGAACTCATCCAACCCCATCCATCCATGACAGGAATTTCATCAAACATGTCACAAATATAGCATCTACAGGCACAAACAACAGATTTAAACAAAGGGGTCTCTTACAAATCTGAGAATGGCTAAGAATCATTGATCCCCTACATCATAAGCTACAATAAAATATATTATACCATAGATACATTCTGCATTCATTTACAAGTATACACATGGACAAAGCCATACCTCATCATCGCCACAATACATGCTTATAACCAACATAATACCAATAGGAATACCATGGAGACATTAGCAATAGAATCTATATATAAACCATTGCATATACGCATCAAATACTAAGGCATTGAACCTTTTAGTAATGAATGTAAAAACCAATCTGGAATGGGACTTCCACGTTCCACCCAACCATAAACATGGTTGAGCCAAATCTCACTTTAGTCAGTCAACCCTGTGCCATATTCCAAGCATGAATGTGGGATTTTATCAAACACATCAATCAACACCAAACCAAGTCTCTAGAGACCAAACTATTTCAACCCCAAACCAGTGATTCCACCTCACAGTCGTACATCACTAACCATCATATGTTGGTCTCCATCGAAGCTGCTCCAAGGCTCCATATTGTTTGTTCCGACCAAGGCTCTAGGACTAGTAACTCTACCCCAGTTGTTCCCAGGCTCCAAAGTGTTTATCCAATCAAGGCTCTAGGACTGGTAACTTAACCCAACAGTTGTCCGCAGCGCTCTATAGTGTTTTTCCAACCAAGGCTCCAAGAACTAATAACTCAACCCAATAGTTAAAGGAACCATGAGAACCAACCAGAAAACAATCAATGGAAATAAATCCACAATTAACATGGCTACCAAGGAAATGGCAAGGCTAGGCAAATCCACTGTCAATCTCAACCATCGTCCATGCCCATGACAGATCATAATAAAGAAACCACATGAAATACCATGCATGCCAAAACCTGTGAGGAAACCATACATGCAACTTGGTACCTGCACCCAAAACATGTTGTAGATGTTGATTCCGATTTCATATACGCTTTCTTGCTCTTCCTTTGCTTTCTTGATCCAAATCTCCAAAATTTCCACACTCTCCAAGGGTTCTCCAAGAATAATCTAAGTGATCAAGAGTATGAGAGAGAGAGAGAGAGAGAGAGAGAGAGAGAGAGAGAATAATGAGAGCTCCAAAACTGAACTAACCAAGCCCTTGCACACTGATCCTCATAAGCCTTTTTATAGATGAGGCCTCTATTTTCTTCATTTTCCATTATTTTACTTCATTTTCCTCCTCACATGCAATCGGTGACCTTTCACCTTCATTTTCTCCTATTTTCCATTATTTTCATAAATAAATTTCCAACTAATGCCTCATGCCTTTGCCATTTTCTTTTCCTTTTCCTTTGCCAATTTCCTTAGACATAATAAATTGAATGAACACCCATTAGGATGTTTTTTCCCACCATTCACCTTGGAATACGTGTCCCATCCACCATGGTATTATATATATATATTTTACATGGATTTTACCAGGGATGTTACATATTATTCCCAAATAAGGTCAAGTCGACCTTCAAATCGCGGGTCGAGAGGTTGGGCCAATTAGGCTAGTCGGGGTTGGGGATTCATGCGTAATTAGTTGCAGTTTGCAAAGAAGGGTCGATCGTTGACCACCAATGCCAATGCACTTTCCATGTAGACTCAATAGGTGTCACAAAAACCACATGGTCACCACATAGGGTGCCATGTGCATGCCATGTGGCAGGTCAAATGATGTGGGAAGGCCTAATACTCTAGATTTTAATCAACCATATTTTTTGATCTGGGAGTTGGATTGAAAAAATTTTATATCATTGGAAATGTCTCAACAAGAATAATGAAATGATGTCATCCATTTTAAGTTTTGAGGAAGTTGAAAAAACATCAAAATTTATACCCCATTTCCATAATGGGACATTGGAGGTTGGGTCATCATAGTAACTTCCTTCTTCTACCCTTGGTTTGGGCCAAGGTTAGTAGGGGGTGTGTTACAAAATCTATCTTTGGCCAAGTTATTTATGTGAGGGACTCTCATTATGATGTTGTAAGTGTGTGGAATTTATTTATTATTTTATTGAGTGTTATATTTTTAGGAAAATGGATGCACTCTTATTTTTGTTTCTCTATCAACTACTTGTCTAAGTAGTAAGTACGAAATTGTAATTATTTATTTAAACTTGGACTATTCTAATTTTGCATATAGTCATTCATATTTATTCTTTATTAACTCAATAAAGTATTTTTTGTAGACATAAGTTTTTATGTGTCTAGTGTTGTGCTTGCATATATATTTATTTTCTCCTAGTTAGGAAACCTTCAAATATAATTTCATTTTTCATATATGATAGAACTACATTGGTATTTGCATTTAGTATTTTAAGATTTAAAGCAATCCTTAAAACCCAAAATCTATATGAGTTCCCTCTTTTAAATAGTGTGAAGTATAATTAGGACTTATGAACTAGGAAAAAAACTCATTTGTTGAATAATTTCACTCTATCAATAAGGAACTAAATAGGTTTCATGCCTTCTCCATTATCATATCCCATTTACTATTAGTCTTCTTCCCAACCAAGCTAATAGTTATATTTTTTGTTTTTTATTGTGGTGATGTGGATCTTTCCACTATGACTTATTCTATTATGACCCCCACATATGAGTCTTCCTATTATGGCCCCTCCTCCAATAAGTCAATGAATCACATGTCACCTATGAATGATATTCTACTTCTTCAACCTCTTATAGATACCAGTCAAATTTTTGTGGATTGATTCCTCTAAGGAATAGAGACTAGGATCACTACGTGTATAAATATTGTGTTCCATGGAGTATGAGCAATATACATAGTTGTAATTTTGGGTAAGGTGTAATTAGAATGTATGCCTATATGAATCCACCCTCACTTACCACCTGCTACTAGAGAAACTACTAGATTTGTAGCAAGGAGGACCTTATTTTTGTTCTCAAGTGTAACAAGAAAAGCTACTCTTGTCCTATAAAATTGGCATGCTTACCCTATGAGGATATAGAAAGACTATGCATCCCCTAATCGTTTGATGCACCAATGATGGGAGGATGTAGTAGTAAATATTGCCCTATAACTAAGGCACATTTCTTCTTATAAATAATGATAGGGCCCAACCTTCTCCACTTATTTGATTCATTCAACTTGGTGGATAGGTCCCAACCTTATTCACTTCTTTGATTCATTCAACTTGGTGGAATATTATGGCATCTACCCCTCCATGTTCAGCCTTGATCTCTTCTCTAGGCACCCTAGGAGACCTTATTGTTAATTACTTGTTACTAACAAGGTACTCTTCCCTTGTTTCTTTTTCGCTTCTCTATTATTTGGCCAATGTTGTAGTCTAATAATTGTGGTCACAAATGGTGTAAGCGTTGACTAAATTCAAACTAGTGCTACTAATTGTGCATATATATAATTTCCTTTAGAATCCTTTTGGTTCACATGATCACATTCCTCATGGTCTAATAGTAGCTTTTTAAAATGGTATTAATGAAAATCTACATTAGATTACCCATTAGTACGACAAGACATCATATTGAGCAATGGTAAAATTCAATTCAATTTCTCACAATGGGAGGTCACCACGCACTGTCTTTGGCCACTAGAATAATGTGCAACAACAAGTAGCTCTTATAGTAGAAGTACTCATTATGATCTTATGCATCTATGCAATTATGTAGGATTATTGGTGAGGTAGATAACCTATTCCAATTTCAAATTGGTGGCACATATGTTGGTGACTTGCACTACATTTTTTAATCATTCTTATTCTTAGTATGTCCATAGAATCACATTAGATACCAATTATGCTTCCAAACTGACAAGTAGGTAATAGGTCAAGGATATTTTGTATCCTCTTGTCACATGTTTCTTCCATATTTTAGGCATGTATCATAATTTATTCCATGACATTCCCATGTGTTTTCACATTGATTCTTGCTAAGATACATCATTAGCATCCTTCCCATCAATCCCCATTCAAGTAACCACCAATATATTGTTTGCATCAATGACAATTTTATTTTCTAGCCATATCCCATTAGTGTGAACTCAAGACAACAACAACCTCATACATTTCCTTAAAATTTGAGATTTCCCAAAGCATGGAACACATAGCATATTATTGATTCTAGATTTGAACAATGACTTGAATAGTTACAAGATATTTGTTTAGTGCCCCTTACCTTCGAGTATATTTTTGGAGAAAACTCAAGAATAAAATGGGTTTTGGATATTGTAATACATTATTTGAATTTTTTCAATGTATCCCTTGAGATGCTTATCTTTACTTAGGATATGTGTTCATAACCGAAGTATGTCCTCAGGGTAGACCGAGTCCCTCACTCCTTGAATTTGGGCCCTCTCCCCTCTCAATTTTTAATTTCTAGTCCCTTTACTTGTGAGGGCCTTGCCTATCACTAGTCTTCCACATGGTGGCATCTTATTCGCACTATAATATTAATAAATGATAGACACCATCTTTCCCAAAATTCCCACTAACAAAAAATTACTCAACTGCTAGATGCTTTTACAATCTTCGTACCTCCAACTTGTAACCCTTGAATTCTAGTTTCTCTAATGGGTTTGAGCCTTATTGATTTGAAAACTTGAGAGCACATAAAAAATTATAAATAATACATTTTAATTGACCATAAGGGCCTGTAAGATTAAGTTACAATTTATCTATAAACATGTTCATTTCATCATAAACTTATAACTTAAAATTCATTTCAAATAACTTGATCAAACCATGAATAAACAAAACATGAAGCATCAAGGTTGAAAATGAGGTTCACCCTACATATTTGGATTCACCTCCATAGGTCAAATCGTGTTTATTGTCTTTCTATAATGAGGAGTGTTTACAATACTCTATTAAAAAGGGTAGCCAAACTTATATTTGTATTCTAAACAAAGGATTTCAAGACTTGTACATAAAAAAAAATTCCTCCGAAATACCTATTGAACTCTCCAAGCTCTCTAAAGCTTCCTCAAAATGAAGCTCTCAAAGATTTCAAAAATTCTCTCTCAAGCTCTCTCCTCGCAAAACTGTCCTCTACACAATGTATATAGGAGGGTTTTATATAAATTTCAAGATCCCAAAACAAAAGAGAGAATATCTCCTTAGATCTACCTCCCAAGGAGAAAATTCTCTCTAAATATGATCCATGAGATTATTGAAGAGTAAATCTCTCAAATCCGCCTATCAAGGACCTTATCCAAAACTCGAGGGATGAGAGAAAATCCCTTAAGACTCTCAACTTCATCATCAATTTAGAAATTGACTTTGAGGAAATCCTCTCATAAATCAATTTCTATTTTACAAATAAAAAAATAAAAAATGAACACATCTACATTCAAATTTGAAATACCCATAACCTAGGGATCTGTTGGACACCTAATCCTCTATGGCTACGTGTGGAAGGCAAACAGTCACAAAGGATTCCAAGTGACCTCGGAAGATGAATCCAAGAGTCACATTAATGTAATATAAATTTACTTCTATGAGTAATAGAAAAGAAACGAATGCTTATCTTTTTGTTTGTGTGTTTTATCTTCTCACCCACCATGTGTGTGTTTAACATGGTATCAGAGCTAGTGCATTCTTAACTTGCTCAGTGTTATTTGTGCCATTATTTTTGTGGCCATTATAGACCTGTGCCTTTTCGTTGTTTAGGACTTTTCCTCTGCCATTTCTTCAGTTCCTCATATAGCAGATTGTTAGAAGAAACTCCCTCCATAGAACGAATAGTAGGCAGTCTTGTCTTGAATTATAATGTTTGCATTTCCACTATATTCCTTGCATGATAGTTTTTCCCTGTCATATTTGGCTCTCACTCTTACGACTTGTTGGGCATTAAATTGTTTTGTCAGGCCTATGCAGATTCTTTATGCATTGTAATACTTGACATGACCTCTACACTTACGCATTTCTTCTGCTACATCAGAAGCCCACATCATTGCTTGTTGAGATTCAACAAGATGATGAGCTTAGTTAAAAGAGTCGCCTTCACTAAGTGGGATCGCAGGATATTTTTGGCGCAAGTCTATTTTTAGACTACATCTATTTTTAGACATGTCGACCATATTTCAGAAGTTGCAGGATGCTATTTGTGAATGGTTGATCAAGTTGGAAAAATAGATGAAATAGTATTTTTAGAATATTGGGTGAAGTCTATTTATAGATCGTCAATCTAAAAATAGATGCATGTCGATTATTATTAGCTCTTAATAATAATCAGACTAAAAACAGCAACTTATTCTCTTGGAGCACTTCAGTTCAGTGCATAGATGTGGCACAGCAGCTGACAGAAGGAATTATGCTATTCCTAAGGGTTTACTGGAGCTATTGCATGGAGGACTCAGTTAGAACTCAAGTGGCAGAGTTATGGCACAGTTGGAAGAAGTAGTTATGGAGTTGTATTTAGTTTAACTCAGTTAGACTCAATTGAGCTAGTTGTATCTAGTCTAACTGATTGATACACTAGTGAGAGTGGAGTGAATTAATTATATAATTAATTCAAAAATAATAAAATAATTAATCAACTGAACAATACATCAATTAACTATAGTGCATGGTAGTTTCAGTGGAGACCAATGGAGAGATAGGTGAAAGGGAAAGATAGACTATCTTTTGTGACTATTAGTGATGCATTGATTGCATCCAACACACAATGGAGATGCCAATGAGGATTGCGCAGTCAATCCAAGAGTAATTAAAATTCATTCAGAGCTATTCTTCAGCAGAGATTGCGCAGTGGAGGCAGGCTAGCAGGTGGAAAAGATCGGTGAATGGATTTGCAAGATTGGGCCTGATTAGTGTATGACGATTGTACTGTACTGATAGCTTGTGATAATCTTTGTATGTTTGTATGAGATTTTCATATGATATCCATGTTACATAATATATAGTTGGGGTTTTCAGCTTCAGGATTTCCCAATTAAAAATTGTGTTATGTGTGATTGATAATTTTTGTTTATGCTTCACATGTGTGTGCAATTAATTTTTCCGCAAAATATTAACAAGTGGAATTGATTCAGTATCTTAAATAAAGTTAAATAGTGTGAGATCAGGTGAATCAAGGACATATGAATGCTTAGTGCATATAATTTCTACATGGTATCAGAGCATTGTTGATTGAAGATTGCAATTTTGAAGTGAGTTTGTGCTGGTGGACAATTCGAATTTGCTACAGAAGATTCTTGGTGCAGAAATCGAGTATACATTGAAATGTCTTTCAACGAGTAGATATTGGAGTATACCCTTGATGGGAGCTCGAATTACATAGCATGGAAGGACAGGATGGAGGTGGTTCTAGAGGATAATGGGCTAAAGGAGTTCATCGATAGCGATGTTCCTAAGCCGGGATCTAGCAATGCTGCATTACTTGATGCATGGCAAAAGAAGACTGCAAAGACGAGGAGGATTCTGTTGGAAGGTGTGAAGGACCACATCGTGTCCAGCCTTCACGGGAAAGCCATTCCATTCTTAATGTGGAAGGATTTGATAGACTTGTTCCAAATCATAAGTGACCAGAGGAATTTGGCACTTAAAGACAAGCCCAGAAAAATAAAAATGGAGAAAGGCGACAATATTCCAAAATACCTCACAAGTTTGTCCACTGCAAGGATGAACTGGGAAGTGTGGGGGTTACTGTTGATGAAGAATAATTGGTGAGCTTCGCTCTCCTTGGGCTTCCGAAGATTTGGCATAGCTATGAAGACTCTGTCAATGGACGGGAGAAACTGTCAGGATGGGAGCGACTTCGGTCGGATCTTATGCAGGAGGAGATAAGGCGGGGTACCAGGGATGGATCTTCATCGAAGAATGAAGATGAAGAGAATTATGCTTTGGCTGCCAAAGCAAGGAAAGGGAAGGGAAAGAAAAATCCTTCAAAATCCGGTGCTAAAGGCAAGAAGCAGGATTTGTCCAAAGTGAAGTGTTTTCACTATCACGAGTATGGACATTTCACCACTAATTGTCCACAGAAGAAGAAGAATAAGCAGGCTACTGGATCTGCAGCTGGAGAGGCCTTAGCCTCACAATTTGAGCTGGATTTTTCCTTGATCGCATGCTTGGTTTCAAGCTGCATGACATCAGTGTGGTATCTTGACAGTGGTGCATCTTTCCATATAACGGGAGACAAAGAGTTGTTTAGTGACTTGGAGGAGAAGGACCTCCAAATGCATATAGAGATGGGAGATGATGGTCGGTACAATGCGACTAGCATTCGGACCATTACCTTTGAGAGGGAGTCCTGTAATCCATTCTTGTTGAAGAATGTCATGCATGTTCCAGGTTTGAAGAAGAAATTGGTCTTGATTGCAATGCTGGGAGACAGGGGTTATAATGTTGTTTTCAGTGAGGGAAAAGCTTTCCTTCAACATAAAACAATGGGTCAAACCAAGAAGATAGGTGTTCGAATTAAGAACTTCTACAAGCTGTAGGTAGATGGTTGTGCTGCAATGGTGGGCAAAGCAGAAGAAGTGGTGAGCTAGGATGAGGGCGAATTATGGCACAAGAGATTGGGCCATCTTCACCACGGCGCTTTGAATATTTTGCAAAAAATTTCTACTGGACTTCCCAAGGGTACTCTTGCGCAGTAAGATCAATGCAAAGGATGTACAATGGGTAAGTTTGTGAAGACCACCTTTCATGATAAGGAGAACCGTGCTTCGGTGATCCTGGAGAGAATTCACACAGACGTGTGTGGACCATTCTCGGTTGCTTCAACAGGGAAACACAGGTAATATGTGATATTTGTTGATGACTTTTCTCGTAGATGCTGGATCTTCTTCATGCAGAAGAAGAGTGAAACGTTCTCAAATTTCTGTGAATTCAAGGCATTGGTGGAGAAGGAGTCAGGGAAGCAGTTGAAAGCTCTACGGAGCGATAATGGTGGTGAATACATCTCGGGCGAATTCAAAGACTTTTGTAGCAAAGAAGGAATTCGAAGAGAACTCATAGTGCCTCGTAACCCACAGCAAAATGGGGTTGCGGAGAGAAAGAACAGAACGATCGTGGGTGCTGCACGAGCGATGTTGTATGAGCAGGGCCTACCAATGCACTTGTGGGCGGAAGCATGCAACACTGCATTTTATGTGCAAAACCGTTTTCCTCATAGAGTTCTTGGCATGAGTACATTCGAGGAAGCTTTTACTGGTAAGAAGCCTGATATTTCTCATTTGAAGATTTTTGGCTCACCTATTTAGATTCATGTGACGAAGGATGCCAGGAAGAAGTTGGAGCCGACTGCAGAAGTTGGGATATTTGTGGGGTACACAGAAACACCCCATAACTATCATGTGTATTTTCCAAACAGTCGAATGACTATTATGCGCTGGGATATAAAATTCAATGAGGTGAAAGCCATGAAGTTGTCGCTTGAGAGGGAGCTACACTTGCATGCGGAGGAGGAACTTCTTGTTCCCAAAGATGAGCCTCTAGATTTGGATCAGCCACAGGAGGAGATTCATGGAGTGGAGGAGTCCACTCATGCAGAACCAAACATCAAACAAGGCGGAAAGCTAGCACGAGAAGGCCCGAGAGGCGGGAAGGTGGATGCAGCACAGAATGTAGGAGTTCCTACATCACAACGCAGACAGAGACAGTCACCTGACCGATATACTGGATACATGGCTCTTATGAGCAAGTGTATTGTGACAGAGCCATCTTCTTTTGAAGAAGCGGCGCAGGAGCCCACATGGGTAGATGCCATGGTGAAGGAGTATGACTCCATTGTCAGAAACAGTGCCTGGGAGATTGTTCCAAGGGTAGTGGGAAAATCAGTTGTAGGATCAAGATGGATCTATAAGGTAAAGAAAGCTACTGATGGGAGCATGTAGAAGTATAAGGAAGGATTTTTTTCCTGGGGCTTCTCACATATTGAGGGGATTGACTATGAAGAAACCTTTGCACCTGTCACATGGTATTCTTCCATACGGACCATCCTTGCTCTCTCAGCACAGATGGGTTGGCACATTCATCAAATGGATGTGAAGACTGCGTTCCTTAATGGGATCATTGAGGAAGAGGTTTACATTGAGCAGCCTAAAGGATGGGGTGAAACAAGCACCCCGTGCTTGGTACACTCGGATCGACAGCTATTTCAACGAGAACCGAAAGCTGCAGGGAAGAAAAGAAAAGAAAAGAAGAGTGAGGCGGATGAAAACCTGTACCAGGTTGTGGTTGAGGGTAAGCCTTTAATCGTTGTACTTTATGTTGATGACTTAATACTAACAGGTGATGAGAAGTTGATACATTCATGCAAGGAAGATCTTTCAAAGGAGTTTGAGATGAAGGATTTGGGCCTCCTTCATTATTTCCTTGGATTGGAAATATGGAAGTGGGAAGGTGAACTGTTTGTGTCTCAAGGCAAGTATGCCTAGGAGATACTGGAGAAGTTTCACATGCAAGGCTGCAAGCCTATCGACACTCCTCTTCCAAGAAATTGGAAGAAAGAGGATGCTACATCAGCAGAGGTAGTGGATGCCACTGTTTATCGACAGTTGGTGGGTTCGCTCATGTATTTAATCAATACAAGACCAGACATATGCTATGCGGTGAACCAACTTTCACAAGCGATGGTTAAGCCTACCAAGCTCTTTTGGAAGGTAGGCAAGCATGTGCTGAGATATCTCAGGGGCACATTTGAGTATGGTTTATGGTACAGACAGACAGATGAGGTGAAGTTGCATGGCTTCACGGATGCAGATTGGGCAGGAATCCCAACAGACAGAAAGAGCACATCAGGAGGGATTTTCAGTATCGGATCTACGACAGTTTCTTGGTACATCAGGAAACAAAGATCCGTGGCACTCAGTTCAGCGGAAGTGGAATACATGGCAGCAAGTTTAGCTGCATGTGAGGCTATCTGGATGAGGAAGATTCTAGTTGATTTGTTCGGTTCACATTTAGATCCCACGGTGATTCATTGTGATAATCAGAGTTGCATTAAACTCTCGGTTAATCATGTGTTTCATGATAGATCTAAACATATTGATATCCGTTATCATCATATCAGATATTGTGTGCAGCAGAAGCTCATGTTGCTTTAGTACATTCCTACGAAGGATCGGGATGCATATATTCTGACGAAAGCGCTCACCAGGAGAAAACTCAAATACCATAGAGGCAGGATCGGGGTGAAATATAATCCCTATCTTGTTGAGAGGGAGTGTTGAGATTCAACAAGATGATGAGCTTAGTGAAAAGAGTTGCCTTCACTAAGTGGGCCCGCAGGCTATTTTTGGCGCAAGTCTATTTTTAGACATGGTGATCATATTTCAGAAGTTGCAGGATGCTATTTTTGGATGGTTGGTCAAGTTGGAAAAATAGATGAAATTCTATTTTTATAATACTGGGCAAAGTCTATTTATAGATCGTCAATCTAAAAATAGATGCATGTCAATTATTATTAGCTCTTAATAATAATGAATCTAAACAACAACTTATTCTCTTGGAGCACTTTAGTTCGGTGCACAAATGTGGCACGATGGCGTAGGAATTACGCTATTCCTAGGGTTTAGTGGAGCTATTGCATGGAGGAATCAGTTAGAACTCAAGTGGCAGAGTTATGACATAGTTGGAAGAAGTAGTTATGGAGTTGTATTTAGTTTAACTCAGTTAGACTCAGTTGAGCTAGTTGTATCTAGTCTAACTTATTGATACACTAGTGAGAGTGGAGTGAATTAATTAGTTAATTAGTTTCAGTGGAGACCAGTGGAGAGATAGGTGAAAGGGAAAGATAGACTATCTGTTGTGATTATTAGTGATGCATTGATTGCATCCAACACATAGTGGAGATGCCAATGAGGATTGCGCAGTCAATCCAAGAGTAATTCGAATTCATTCAAAGCTATTCTTCAGCAGAGATTGCGCAGTGGAGGCAGGCTAGCAGGTGGAAAATATCGGTGCATGGATTTGCAAGATTGGGCCTGATTAGTGTATGACGATTGTACTGTACTGATAGCTTGTGATAATCTTTGTATGTTTGTATGAGATTGGCATATGATCTCCATGTTACATAATATATAGTTGGGGTTTTCAGCTTCAGGCTTTCCCGGTTAAAAATTGTGTTATGTGTGATTGATAATTTTTGTTTATGCTTCACATGTGTGTGCAATTAATTTTTCCGCAAAAGATTAACAAGTGGAATTGATTCAGTATCTTGCAT
>JAXQQM020075873.1:0-134081 GCA_034641835.2 Pinus albicaulis
TAATGGTAGTGATAAAAATATTATTTCACAAGATCATGTGACTTTTCTTAATTTTCCTTCAAAATGTTAACCTTGGTCTAAAATTTTAGGGTTGGATGAAGGATAAGGAACCAATGCAAGTTATGAAGGTTCATCAATTCACTTTTGCTATTGACCACTCTTTGATAGTATTAAGTATGATGGCACTCTTGTTGACTGCTATGGTCTTATTCCTTGGAAGGTTTTATCAACACGATTGCCATGCAAGCTATTATACATTATCTTGAAACTTCCCTATTTTTGCAGAGAAGTTAGCGTCATGCTAGTGATTAATTTGAAACTGTATTTTAGTGGAAAATTTCACTGTTTTTTGGTGGAATAGTTCATAATCTATTCTGATCTTTTTTTGCAAGTGTACTATTCACGATGATAAATGCGTGGTTTACTTCAGAGGGTTTTCAGTTATTTCTAGATACACTTTTCATCATTTGCTTTGAATACTTCTCTAGTGCTCCTGAGGTCTATGTTGCTATGTTTTTTGGTTGTTTCTGTGGAAACTTTTTCAATAGGTTCTGAAAGGTAAATCCAAATGCAAAAAATACTATTTTACATATTGATATTTGTTCAAGACATTCTTGTGTAATACTTTAATTTCATAAATCTAGATTTCTATTTCGTTATCTATATCAATATATAAGAACAGGCCCATGGATTGTTCATATTTCTCAAACTCTAGAGTTGTTCCTTTCATGTTGCATGTTCTTTTATATTGTTGTGTTGTGATTCAAATTTCTAGTTGTGCTTTCCAGTTATTCTCCTACATAGTACATGCTTTGTTAGATTATATCAAAAGTTATTCTTATTGTCTTTTTATTATGTATATTGAACATATTATTTCTAGCAACTTTTGATCTTCCTAGATTTTCTATTCCTTTGGTGTATCTTTGCACCTTTAGGGGCAATTGCTAGTTTAAATTCTAATTCTTTAAAGGGTGCTAGCTCAATGGAAGAGCACCTGCTTTACAAGCAGGAGGTTGGTGGTTCAATTCCATCGTGCCCTGATATTCATAGGGAATGATGACGATAAGTTTTTGGTGACAGATGCTCTTTTGACCATCACCAATGAGCTTATGGTGACATTTTTTGACCATCGCCAAAATATGAAATGGTGACGGTCAACAAACGCCACCATATATACGCATCAATAGTGACGACCATTAAAATTTTGTCACCATAAATCTTTGTTGTCGATATGAAATGGTGAGGGTCAATGTTTGTCATTATAGTCATTATTCGCGATGGAGCTTGATGTCACCAATGAATTTATGGTGATGGTCAATGAACGTCGCCATATATATGCACCAATAGTGACGACCATGAAAGGTCCATCACAAAAAATCATTGTTGTTCATATGAAATGGTGACGGTCACTATTCGTCATTATAATCAATATTCGTGACTGACCTTGAATGTCACCACAACACATAATTTTGGCGACGCTACCTTTGGTGACGTTCAGGTTTTTGGTGACGGAGGCTATTGTCCATCACCATTGCTCATATGAAATGGTGACGGTCACTATCCATCACTATAAATCATTATTGGTGATGGATCTTGAATGTCACCACAACACCTATACTTTCAGCGACGCCACCTTTGGTGACGTTCATTTTTTTGGTGATGGAGGCTATTGTCCGTCACCATTGCTCATATGAAATGGTGACGGTCACTATATGTCACTATAAATCATTATTGGTGACGGACCTTGAATGTCACCACAACACCTATACTTTCGGTGACGCCACCTTTGGTGACGTTCAATTTTTGGTGATGAAGGCTCTTTTGACCCTCACCAATGAGCTTATGGTGACCATTTTCGCCCCTCACCAATGTCCTTTTTTCTTGTAGTGAACCAGTTAGTACACCTTTTGCTAGCCATTTCAAACTTAGTAAGGAGATGTGTCCCAAGACCCAAGAAGAAATGGACTATATGTCTAAAGTTCCATATGCATCAGCAATTGGAAGCTTAATGTATGCAATGGTCTGCACAAGGCCTGATATTGCACATGCAGTGGGAATTGTAAGCAGGTACATGAAAAATCCAGGAAAATAACATTGGATGGCAGTAAAATGGATTCTCAGATATTTGAGAGATACCACAAATCAAGCATTATGCTTTGGTGGTTCAAAAATTTCTCTACAGGGATATGTTGATGCAGATATGGCAAGTGATAGAGATAATAGGAGAAGCACTACAAGATATGTATCTACTGTAGGTGGAACAGTTGTCATTTCGGCTTCAAAAATCCAAAGTGTTGTTGCACTTTCAACAATAGAAGCAGAGTATGTTTCTGCTACAGAGGCTAGTAAATAAATGATTTGGTTACAAAGGTTTATGGATGAATTGGGTAAGAAGCATGATATGGGCATGTTATACAGTGATAGCCAAAGTGCCATTCATCTTGCAAAGAACTCATCATTTCATTCCAAGACTAAACACATACAACTCAAGTACCATTTCATACGGTCATTATTGGAAGATGGACAGTTGAAGCTGGAAAAGATACACACTAGCCAGAATCCTGCAGATATGCTAACAAAAGTTGTAACCAGGGAGAAACTGAGAACGTGCTTAGTTTCAATTGGTCTTCAAGGATGACAATGAAGATGAGAAACAACCAGTTCCAAATAGGAGTCATTGTCCAGCAAATGAAGCAGCGGTGGATTTGCTACAATCAGTCTCCAAGTGGGAGATTATTGAGTGTGGAGCATGATTATCTTGTTTATTTTGTATCATAGCATTGGAACCCTATACCTTAATGGGTCGGAAATGCTTCCCGTAATTAAAAGCCACCTGGGGGGTCCAAGGGGGGGGGGGGGGGGGGGGTGGCGGATGCGACTTTATGGAGGCCCCCCCTAGCGGGGGGTTTCAGGGTCAGTGCCCCCGAAGCTAAAAACAGATGTAAAATTTCCTTGTAAAAGTATAGTAATTTCTAGTCAATCTGAGCCGTTCATTAGGCGGATTATATGACGGTAGAAGTTATGTTTAGTTTAGGGTTTTTTTTCCCTAGAAGGCAACCCCTCGCTTGTATGAGGGTATTGTATTGTTGCTATGTATTGTATGTGTATTCTCAGAGTGAGAAACAGATAGGGAGACTGTGAGAGAGAACATAGTATATTACAACGGATCTACTGTAGGTTGTGTCTCTTCATTTTGCTGGATAATAGAAAGGAAGGACTGGCTGTTTGGGGTGGACGTAGCCCAAACTAGGTGAACCACATATATCTGTGTCTCTCTGGTTTTATGTGTTTTGTGTGCTTGTGTTTTCCACATATTTTATGTGTTTCACTTCTCTGTAATATTTAATTTTCTAACATAATTCAACCCTTTTGCTACTAAATCCGATGCAGAATCAACTTGAAGCCTGATAAAGACTAGTTTGAAGCCTATTTCGCTTCCAGAAAGCCTCAATTGCTTCCAGAACCCCTTTTGCATACCAAAGCTTCATTTTCCAGGTATTCCTAAAGTACCAAGACCCGTTCTTAAGAAATCAAGTAATAATTTAAGCAATTGAACCAATTTAAAAGTTTTGCAGACCATAAAAAAGCCACAGTTGCTTCCCAAACCCTTTCTACAGACTGTAATCATATTTTCATAGTATTCCTAAGGGCCTAATAATATTTCTAAATCCAGAGAGTAATTAATTAATAAAATAAATAAATCAATGGCTTCCCAAGGCATTGTGACAGTCAATCCTCTGCAACCTCCTGTTATTGATGTAGAACATACCCCCCTTACAGAAAAATACTTCAAAATCAGTGACCCTG
Organism: Pinus albicaulis; assembly: GCA_034641835.2. Taxonomy (NCBI): domain Eukaryota; kingdom Viridiplantae; phylum Streptophyta; class Pinopsida; order Pinales; family Pinaceae; genus Pinus; species Pinus albicaulis. The sequence goes on from JAXQQM020075873.1 coordinate 3,808, forward strand.
TCACTAATTTCAACCTCCATGAGCTCCACTGCTGGAGACATGACAAATTCATGGACCAGGTTGATGATATCTACCTTTGGGAATCAAATTTACCCAAGTATATCCTCCCACAAACTTTCCAATTCCCAGAAATCATTAGGCTTTTTCAAGTTAACTATCTGCCAAATGAAAGAGCCCTTGTTAGGTCCCTATATTACTAGTATAGTCCCTTATTGTTGTTAGTGTAACGCCATTATTGTTATTATTGTACCCTTGTAACCCCAATATTGTTATTATTGTGCCCTTAAATTATTATTGTTAGGTCGGCTAGGATTACATTATGGCCCCACTAGGATTACATTGTGGCCCATGGACTCCTATATATAGAAAGGAGGTTTTGTAATTTGAATCATCCAATAATTGTTCATTCATGTAATTTACTGGAGGTTTCCCCCTCGAAGTGGCTTATTTCTAAGGCATTGATATCTCTTTTCTTCTCTTTTTGGAGCTGGTTTTACAACATTTGGTATCAGAGCTTTGAGATTCTAGGGTTTTGCTGCTCCAAACAGGTCAGCATGGAATTTTCACTATAACTTTTTTTGTACGAAGGTTCAGAATCTAAAAATTTTAGAGTACGAAGCCAAAATCCTGAGGAACATTTTTGCAAAATTTCAGATCTTTTTTCGAAATATTTTAGGAGATATGATCTGTGCAAGTTAGGTCATTTTGTAGGCTCCTGAATTTAACCTAAATAGGTCATCATGGTATTTTCGTAATAAATTTTGTCTACGAAGGTTCAGAAGCTGAAATTTCCAAAGTGTGAAACTAAAATACTGAGGAACATCATCGAAAAATTTCAGATATTGGTTCGAAATATTTTCGGAGATATGATCTGTGGAAGTTAGGGCTTTTTGAGGCTTCTGAATTTCATCTCAAAGAGGTGATCGTGGGAAAATATTCATAGCTCTCTCTCTGAGCATTGGATTGGAATGCTGTAAAAAGTGGCTGCAAGTACACGGACTATAGTTTTTGTTCTATCAATTTCAAAGCCAAAGGAGGAAAAAGTGACACATGGCAAGTCGTACAAGTTCGCTCTACTGAACCAGTCCAAAATTGGGTCATTGTGGGAGATTGGAAAAAAATTTTCCTTGAAGAATCCAAATCAGATCAGACCTGTGGCATTTGAAAGAAGCTTCAGAGGGCTACTACAGGGCTAAATTTCAGATATTGAGGATCCACAATTATAGAGATAATTCAATTTCAATATCGATCTCCTCAAAAGCAAGTAAAAGGTGTGTATTTTTTTTTCGAATTGCATAAGTCTTGTTTGAAGGATCAAGTTGAATTGATTCGAAGGGCATATTGTAGAATAGATATCATTACTGGATTCTAAAATGGCCCCTAAAAATAATTCAACACCCATTAAGCCTTTAGAAAGCTCTACTATGACTCATAAAAACGAAGAATGGCAACATGACATATCAAAATTACAACAGCAAGTGCAACAAATTTCGCTCTCGCAAAGAGAAACAAAAAATGACATGGAAGTTTTGAAGAAAGGTGTGGAAACTAAGATGGATGGTTTGAAGAAAGGCATGGAATCTAAGATGGATGGTTTGAAGAATGGCATGTAATCTAAAATAGATGGCATGGAATCTAAGATGGATGGCATGGAATCTAAGATGGATGACATGGAAGCTATGATCGATGAGAAAATGGAAAACATGAAGAATGATCTAAACACAGACATGGAAGGTTTGACAAAGTTGATACAAGAAATGTTTCCTAATGGTGAAAATATAGTAGAGGAAACTCATGATGAGAAATAAATAAATGTTAATCGAGATTTCATAAAATCTAATGTTGACGAGAAGAACCACCATATTCCAAAAATGGATATGAGGAAGTTTGATGGAAAGGATCCTGTAACATGGATACTACAGATGGAGCAATATTTTGATCTCCATAATGTGAAAAACACACAAAAGGTACGCATTGCAACTTTACATTTAGAGCAAAAAACATTTGTATGGTATCGATGGCTTTTCTCCCGTAAAAAAATTGTCACTTTGTCAATTTTTACGGAGGAAATGATAGCACATTATGAGGATACAAAGAGCAACACCTTCTTTATCCAATTGATAAATCTCAAACAAAAGGGTTTAATGGGGGAGCACATTGAGGACTTCCAAAAATTGAATATAAGTGTAACTGATATTCCAGAGGAACACATGATTGATCTCTTCATAGGTACTTTAAAGGATAACATCCAACATGAAGTTCGCATTTTGGAACCTGATTCATTGGGGAAGGCATTTAGGTCGGCAAGAGAAATTGAATATAAAATTATGGCGACAAGGAAGCCTACCAGTCACTTCTATAAAGAGGGAAGTGTTGCTACTCCTATATTTCCACAACCTACAAGGTTGACACCACAACAATTGGAAGAAAAAAAGAGAAAAAGGGCTTTGCTACAATTGTGATAGAAAATACACTAAAGGCCATAAGTTTGTTGACAAGAAATTATTTTACATAGATTGTGAAGAGGAAGAAGAAAATAAACAAGAAGAGGATATACACCAGGAACAAACCCAAGAAGAGGAAGAAATGAGTCCGACCATATCGTGTAATGCATTGGCAGGAATTACCACTCCTCAAACTCTCAACATAGAAGGACATATCAAGAAGAAAAAGGTAATAGTGTTGATTGATTCAGGTAGTACCCATAATTTTATTCATTGTAAGGTAGCCAAGGAATTGAATTGTTTCCTATACCTAGCACCAGAATGTCAAGTGATGGTTGCAAATGGAGGAACTATAAATTTCTCTAGAAAATGCCATAATATTAAGCTAACCATGGGGGAATATGTAATGAATATTCCAATCATTTCCACTCCTATGGGAGGTGCTGATGTTGTACTAGGAGTACAATGGTTACAATATTTGGGGACGACAGCTTTTAATTTTCAAGAACTTTTCTTGAAATTTTTTTCAAATGGAAAGGAAATCAAATTACGGGGTATTTTAGGGAAGCTGGGAAAGATAATAAGCTCTAATTTCATGACAAAGCTTCCAAAGAAAGAAAAACGAGGCATAATTGCACAATTATGCTCACTAGAAGTTCCAACATCAAAATCATCTATTCCTGCAGATCTCCAAAACGTCTTGGACAATCATTCCAAGGTTTTTGAAACTCCAAAAGGACTCCCACATATTCGTGATCATGATCATGCTATTCATTTGATTCCAGGAAGTGTTCCTCCAAACATCAGGCCTTATAGATATCCTTATGTCCAAAAGAGCGAAATTGAACGTATGATTGCAGAAATGTTAGAGGCGGGTATAATTCAACCTAGTCGAAGTTCTTTCTCTGCTCCTGTAGTATTGGTACACAAGAAGGATGGATCATGGCGAATGTGTCCGGATTATAGGGAGCTCAATAAGCTCACCATTAAAGACAAATTTCCCATTCCTGTGATTGATGAATTATTGGATGAATTACATGGAGCAATTTATTTTACCAAGTTGGATCTTTGTTCAGGATATCATCGAATTAGAATGAAGACTGAAGATATTCCAAAAATAGCATTTCGAACTCATGAGGATCATTATGAATTTTTGGTCATGCCTTTTGGCCTTACCAATGCACCTTCTACATTTCAAGGGTTGATGAATTCCATTTTCAAACCCTTCCTTAGAAAATTTGTGCTAGTATTTTTGATGATATACTAATCTACAGCAGGTCTTGGAAGGATCATGTTGAACATGTTGACAGGGTGCTCAAACTATTGCAGGAGAAAAAATTATATGCAAAAACATCCAAATGTTTCTTTGGAGTACAAGAGGTGGAATATCTGGGTCATATTGTATCTCACGAGGGTGTTAAGGTAGACCTAACAAAATTAAAGCCATTAAGGAATGGAAAGTCCCCACAACCATAAAGAAGTTGCGAGGATTTCTCGGGTTAACAGGGTATTATCGCAAGTTTGTTAAGAATTATGGGAGAATAACGGCACCTCTAACAACATTATTGAAGAAAGATGCATTTTCATGGACTCCTGAAGCAACTAAGGCCTTTGAACATCTTAAAGAGGCAATGTGCCTAGCACCGGTCTTAGCTATGCCATACTTCACAAAAACCTTTATTGTGGAATGTGATGCCTCAGGAAATGGAATTGGTGTTGTTTTAATGCAGGAAGGAAGACCCATTGCTTTTGAAAGTCGTCCAATCAAAGGAAATTATTTACAAAAACCTATTTATGAGAAGGAAATGTTAGCAATACTGCATGCACTAAAGAAATGGAGAACTTACCTAATGGGAAGACACTTCAAGGTAAAAGCTCATCACGATAGTCTTATACACTTTTTGGAACAAAGACTATCTTCAGAAGAGCAGCAAAAATGGGTCACAAAGATGTTGGGTTATGACTTTGAAATAATATACAAAAAAGGGAAGCTAAATGTTGTTGCAGATGCACTCTCAAGAAAGAATGAAGAGGTGGAAGCATTGCTTTGTTCCATTTATATTATCCAACCAAATAGGATAACTGAAGCAAGAGATGAATGGAAGAAGGACGAAGACGTGTGGACACTCATTCAAAAGTTGCAGTAAGATCCTAGTACATATGATACATTTAGTTGGAAAAATGATTCCTTATGTTACAAAGATCACTTATATCTTTGTAAGAATTCCAAACTAAAACAAAATATTCTTTTGGAATTGCACACTTCTCCTTTAGGAGGACACTCAGGATTTTTAAAAACTTACCACAGGGTGAAGAAAGAATTTTTTTGGGATGGCCTTAAATCTGATATTTAAAATTTTGTGGCGGAATGTTTGGTTTGCCAGCAGAATAAAGTGGAAACAATTAAGACCCCAGGACTTCTACAACCTTTATCCATTCCAAGTCAACGTTGGGAGGAGATTTCAATGGATTTTATCACGGGTTTACCTAAGTCCGAAGGAAAGAGTGTCATCATGGTGGTAGTTGATAGACTTACCAAGTATGCACACTTTTGTGCATTATCTCATCCATTTAAAGCAAGTACAGTTGCTACTACATTTATGGACACAATTCAAAAGCTACATGGAAACCCAAGGGTTATTGTGAGCGACAGAGATCCCATTTTTACTGGAAATTTTTGGACAGAGTTATTTTCTTGTTTGGGTACTTAATTAGCTCACAGCTCATCTTATCATCGTCAATCTGATGGTCAAACTGAGATAGTAAATAAATGTTTGGAAGGATATCTTCATTGTTTTGTATCTGATAAACAAACACAATGGGTCAAGTGGTTACCTCTAGATGAATGGTGGTATAACACTTCCTGCCATACTGCAGCAAAAATGACCCCATTTATGGCACTTTATGGATATCATCCACCATCCATCACGTCATATTTAAGAGAAAATTCGAAGGTTCAAGCAGTGGAAGATCACATTGAGCATCAACAAGATGTTCTCCAAATCTTAAAGGACAACCTGAATTTGGCACAAAATCGAATGAAAAAATAGGCAGATCAACATCGCAGTGAGAGAAGTTTTGATGTAGGAAACTGGGAATTTTTACGGCTACAACCATACAAACAAATGTCCCTCAAGCAAGCTAAGAAGGATAATAAATTATCGCCAAAGTACTATGGTCCTTACAAGGTGTTGCAAAAGATTGGTATTATGGCATACAAATTGGAGCTTCCTGCTTCTTCACAAGTGCATCCAATTTTCCATGTTTCATGCTTAAAGAAGGTTATAGGTGAAAATATTCCAGTTCAAACAATATTGCCAGAACTTGATGAGGAAGGAAAAATCATATTGAAACCTGAAGCGGTCACGGAAACAAGAACTCAACAGCTACAGAATCGATCAATTTCAGAGTATCTCATCAAGTAGAAGAACTTACCCACTGAAGATTCTACATGGGAGGATGAGAATTTTATACAGAAGCACCCAGAGCTACTCAAGCATTGAGGACAACACTTTTTTGAAGGAGCGGGGCATGTTAGGTCCCTATATTACTAGTATAGTCCCTTATTATTGTAAGTGTAACCCCATTATTGTTATTATTGTACCCTTGTAACCCCCATATTGTTATTATTGTGCCCTTAAATTATTATTGTTAGGCCAGCTAGGATTATATTGTGGCCCCACTAGGATTACATTGTGGCCCATGGACTCCTATATATAGAAAGCAGGTTTTGTAATTTGAATCATCCAAGAATTGTTCATTCATGTAATTTATTGGAGGTTGCCCCCTCAAAGTGGCTTATTTCTATGGCATTGATATCTCTTTTCTTCTCTTTTTGGAGTTGGTTTCACAACAACCCTAATAAACCACAACAAGGAGATTTTGTTCACAATTTCTACTAAATCAATAAACCAAATGCTTTAGATCCAACCCAATCTTTATGAAGCCCCTCTGTCAATTGAAATACTTATTGAGTTATACCTGAAACTTGACTTTCCAAAGAGGTTTCAGATCTTCCAAACCTTTCTTCCTTCATCAGTTGAAACCCCAAAGAGAAATCCTCCCTATGCAGCCTCAATTTTCTCAGAAAGAACAAGACAGATTATCGCAATGTTGTCTTTCATTCTAGGATATTTCACAGATGAGTCTATATATGCTTCAATACTAGGTTTTCTGTCCAATTTCTGTTCAGGACAACCTCCATCCTTCACATTTAAATTTTCTCAATATTTATCAGATGCTATTCATGAGAAACGTGTTAAATTTCCTGAATAAGGTGTCTTCAAATATTCATCATTGTTGTTTCACATGTTCTTATACTTCCAATCTAATAGGTTTGCAGTAAGCCTTCAAAAAATGGACACTGAGGGAAACCCCAATTAGTTATCTTCTGGACTTCATTAATAAGAAAATATTCCACGTAGTTTACTTACAACAACTTCATTGATTCATTTATTCATCCAATTGTCAATATGCTAAGCAGAGTCAATGATGAGATAAAGAAGGTATTACAGTTATTAGTAGGATAGGAGACTGGTTTTTCAAACCAGAACCACACTGAGATTAGGGTATATGGATGTCAACTCGCTCCATATAAGCTACCCAAATACCTCCCAATGAGGTTATTTACTCTTGAATATATCAGGCAGATCCTAAACTCTGATGAGGTTAAATTTCTTTTGGCCAAGAAGAAAACACATTTTAATATCAAAAACCAGATTGGTCCTTTTATTTGCAACAGTAGAGGTGCTGGTCGACAAGCATAAAAGTGTCTTCAGGAATTCAAATTCGGTGAAAGCTTCAAATGGAATTATGATCCTTTAGGAGTTGTCGGCAAGTTAAGAATTAAATTTAAGTTAACTCCTTTTGTCCATGAGTCCAAACCAGAGATAGAAAAGTACTCTAACGAGTCAGAGTGGTTGGAGAATACTTTGAAAGAGGCAGGGAAGCAAGATGATACTAGTTCCATCTTGAAAAATCCAGCCCCACAAGATAGAAACTCTAAGAGAGCCAGAGAAGAAGGATCATATTCAGCTCAAACCACTGAGACTAAATTTAAACTAATGTACAGGAAGAAGCCCAAATTAAATCCTGTAAATGAACAAATTGAGACAATTGAAATTATTGATACTGATACAATGGTAAAATAGAATGGACTTCCAGTAGTTTTAGAGGAAACTCACTAGCCTTCAACATCTAATACTCAAATCATTCAAAAGCATCATAGTGTTGAAGTGTCTTCATTAAGTAAACCAACAGATAAAGAACATGACATCATGGAGAAGTACAAGGAAATTAAACTCAAGAATGAGGCATTAAAAGCATATACTTATGCCCAATACTGGAAAGAGACATCTAGTGACTAAATCGGGTTAATTTCTGCATTTGATTATAAAACTGGGAAGATGCAGATGACCTTCTTGCAGCCAACAGTGAAGAATCCAAAATCATCATCTAACTATAAGAAAATAGCATATGAAGTTCAAGCATAAGAAAACCACTACAATCCGCATCCATCCACATATCACAACCATCATCAAAAGCATCCACCAGTTTGGCCCTTCTATCATCATCCAAACTGGCCATATTTCTCCCACAACATTCAAGTAGATAATTCCCATTCAACTGCCTGTCAAGTCCTCTTGCAGTGATTGCGAATGCATCAACCTCTCCTACATGAATTGCAAGTGCTTTATGCACACCATAATGTTAAGGGGAAAATTTGATCAAATCAGTCACCTCACACACCTTTACTGTGATTTTTCCTTAAATATTTTGCTAGAAGAAGCCCTAAATATTGCAAGCAATGAACAGATTGCCTCGGTTTATCCTTTGTACGCTTATCTTACTTGAGATTTATTTCACGGAGGATCATTGGTGAAAGTTGTGAACTACATTTTAGCTTTGAAATCATACAATGATTGGAAGAAAACTGGTGGAAATGGTTTTTGGAAGTATGGGGGTAACCTGAAGCCACCCAGTGTGGAAAAATCGCCCATTAAACTGGGGAGAAACTCTGATCCATTCACCCAGTATATATTGAAGAATTATCAGCCAACTTCAAATTCAAGAACTCTATTGAATGATCTTGGTTTAAAATTACCAGAGGGATATCTTGCCAGGGAGAATTTGAATCAGGATCAATCCTTCAATTCAAATGGGATGGTATTTAAGAGAACCCCTTATTAATTTGTCTTTGTTATTTTGTTCACTTGATCTATAATGATGTGCACAATTATTTGTGTTCACACTAAGAAAATTTTTGGGAATTATGTTGAGAAGGATCCTTTGTCACAACCACTTAATCGGCTCATTCTGTCAATTTTGTCTAACAAAAAACCAAAAGAAGTGCCTACAGTAAGCTCTTCAATTTTTTCTTGGAAAATAACAAGCTGTTCACTTTTTTTGCCTCTATATATCTGTGATGTTCACTGATATCCTTTAATACTCCTATGGTTTTCTATCAGCTTGTGGAATATACGTTAGCAAAAGTAATGGAAGAGTTTGAGCAGCATCTAGCCACGTAGGGCAAGCATGTAGACTACTGAGTCTCCTTTATAATTGAGGATTTTTTCTCTTTGGAGCTTTGTATTAGGGAAATTTGATTTTCTCAAATCATAATTTTACATGTTTAGCTTGTATGCTCCTAGGTTCTATGATTACACCTCGTTTTTGGAGGGTGTTGTAACAGACTAGTGACAAGTTTTTGCAGTGTAACTCAGGGATTCTTGCATTTTATAACGTAACCTTATCCTGTTTTGAATCATCATTATACCTTTCTCACATTTTATGGTGTTTCTCTAGGAATATTTCATTTTATAACCTAACTTTGTTATGTGCTGGCTCATTATTATATATTTTTCAGTTGGAAAGGGGAGATATTGAGCACACCTCAAATGCTTGGTTAAACTGGAAGATTGTCTGCATATAAAAAACATAAAAGAATCTAATTCATTTGATGAGTGATTTCACATGATTTAAAAAATTACCTAACCTCTAGGAGTCAAGGGGCTAAAGGGCCGAGTTATTCTAATGAACATATTCTCTAATTAGGTATATGATTTTTAGAGGAAAAATCTTCTATGAAGATGGAACTAGTTGAATTCCAGCATAGAGCAAGTGGTTCTTATTACTAAATCGACAATATCATGCTTCCACATCAATTCTTTTTCTCTATGTGAAAAGTTAACAAGAGAGGCTCTTTGGAAATGCATAGAAATAGATGAAAAATAACTTAGTAAGTGAATTCTCATCTGCTTCGTTATTGTGGCTTGCAGTTGAAGAAGGTAGTACATGACCTTGTTATTAATGGGGATGGAAAGTCTTTCCCAAAGTCAAAAAATTTGGCAGCACTAACAATAGCTTCAAGATATATTTTGGATGGTTACAATGTTTGCATTTTTGCATATGGGCAAACAGGTTTTGGAAAGACATACACAATGGTAATAACAACCATTTTCTAGCTAGTCAATTGCAGTTTGAAGCACTGTCTTGCAAAACTAATAAGGGAATGAGTTCACTGCTAAAGAAATTCTTACCTAGAAATACTTTGCTCTAATTTTTGTGCCTTGCTGGTCTAGACTGGTCATTAGGTGATTACAGAGGAGATTTGGGGTGTGAACTATCGAGCCTTGAATGACTTATTCCAGATATCAAAATAAAGAAAAGATACCTTTATATATGAGTTTTTGTTCAAATTATTGAAATATACAATGAACAAGTCCGGGATCTTCTTGTTTCAAACAGTTCCAATAAAATATATCCTTCTTGATCATATGGAGTTGTCCTTGTTTTTAAATCTTTGGATTTCAGTTTCTTAGAATAAAATAATAATTGACTAGCACATCGGAAAATCAAAGACACAGATATTTGAACATTTCTATTTCATAGATAGAAATAACCAATCCAAATTATGCAAGGTCCAAGATTTCAGTGCCTGTTAACGATATTCACCCAGATTTAATAATGACGTGGTTGTTCGACCAATATTTTTATTACTCACAGAGTATTATTTTAGGGTATTTGAGCAAAAGTGGTTTGACAAGTCTTTTTATTACTCACAGAGTGTTATCTTAGGGTACTCGAGCAAAAGGATATATATGGGAATGACTAGAATGCAATTCTCGCCAACTAAATTCGGATATGGTGTTACTATTGCAAATGGGCAGCACCATCAACCACATGTGGCATCAACTCTCCATTCAACTTCTCCAAAGTACCATGTGCCACGTACGCAATTGGAACTTGGTCATTCCATTGCTCATGTAGCATATCCTTGCGTTGATCCTTATTTTGGAGCTATCGTCGACGCTTATGGAGATCACATGATGAATCATCCTCAAATAATTGGGTTCCATCAAGGTCACATGCCTCTTCCATCTGATGTGATTGAATATGAACAGTCTATGTCAATGCTAAAATTTCATGGAATTTTGCGACATCTACAATCTCGAGCCAAAGTTGAATTAGAAAATAAGCTCATCAAAGTAAGGAAGCCTTATCTCCATGAATCTCGTCATCTTCATGCAATGGGAAGAGCAAGGGGATGTGGTGGTCACTTCCTAAATACAAAATCATTGGAGAAAAAAAATGTTAATGTTGATGATGGGAAATTAACAAATGGACAACATGCACAGGTTGTTAGTTCATCAAGCACTGAAGCTTTGCAGCCTGAAAATGGAAATATAAATTCTTCAGAGGTACATGGTAATTCATGGATGTCAGGATCGTAAGTTACAAGCATGTTATAATCATGCCGTGATGAAACAGGTTACAACTATGCTCAAGGGAGTGGAGGTTATCTTTACCGCCATGCTAGTTAACATTTCCACTTATTGGGTTTCAGTCCTCTTTCAGATGGAAGTGGTGAAGTAGAGAGTGGGAAAGGTATGGGATATAGCATAAAATGGGTTGTAGCAGAGAACTGTTGTGATCCAATGAAAGTTTGACATCAGTTTGGTTGGGCTCTCATTTGTTTCAGTATCATGTTTCATATAATTATAACACTGGAGTATGGGAGAATTTTACTTCAGTTCAAGGAAAGTTAAACTTATGGTACTGGGAGGGGAGGAAGTTGAACTAAAGCTTGCAGATTTATTTTTGTTTTCCAATGTTATCATATTTGAAAGCATCCTGTTTCAGGTTTCTTTTGGAATGATGATGTTTGATGTAAAAATATCTTGGTAGCTTTGGTTAGATCCTTGTGCATTTGAGAGCTTGATTATGGAAGTAACCAGATGGAAGACTTGCTACACATAAGCATGTTTCTGATACAATGCTGACTGTCATAAGTAGTACTGTGATTTAGTGTTCCAGTGTTTGGTCAATAAATTTACCTACACCACCTGGTATTTCTAAGAGGAAAATCATTATTGGTTGGTTATCGTTAGATAATTGATCATGCCATGATTTAAAATAGAAAGTATTTTATTCATGAAATTATGATTAACACTATGATTTTTGGACAGGTTTCTATCTACACATATTCTAAGACTACAGTGGCATACAAAATTACCATAGTGAGGGAATGGTAATCAAAGAACTAGACATACAACAAAAGAGTGGTTCTCTTTTTCAAAAACTATTACTGTTGTACGCATGATATGAGATGGAGATGAGTGCCGACCTATATATATTGGTAGCTTTGGTCAGATCCTTGTGCATTTGAGAGCCTCATTATGGAAGTAACCAGATGGAAGACTTGCTACACATAAGCGTGTTTCTGATACAATGCTGACTGTCAGAAGTAGTAGTGTGATTTAGTGTTCTATTGTTTGGTCAATAAATTGACCTACACCATATGGTATTTCTAAGAGGAAAATCATTATTGGCTGGTTACCGTTAGACAATTGACCATGTCATGATTTAAATTAGAAAGTATTTTATTCAGGAAAGTATGATTAACACTATGATGTTTGAACGGGTTATTATCTGCACATATTCTAAGACCACAATGACATACAAAATTACCATAGTGAGGGCATGGTAATCAAATAAATAGACATACAACAAAAGAGTGGTTCTCTTTTTCAAAAACTATGACTGTTTTACGCATGATATGAGATGGAGATGAGTGCCAGCATATCCCTTCAGAGTTTCACAAACTTACCACTACCCTCATCATCTCTGGCACTGAAACCCACCATATTCCACTCTACAATTGCTTGCATCATCCCCGTGAGACTAAGCAACGCCCGCACTCCACAAATTGGACCCCTCTTTCTCACTCTCACCAAAAAAACATTTCTGGGAGACACTACCCATTACTTGAAGTCACTCACTCCATCTCAAATTCTTCATCCTTCCCCAATTTCAATCACTACTCTGATCAAGAGATACAAAGAGCGGCCTCTAGACAAGGTCATAGAGAGCCAGAAGAAGCTAAAGTTAGTCAACCAGATCAATCACATTCTCTTCAAACAACCCAACCACAAAATGTTTGTGGCAGAGCTTGCCAAGCACAGAAAGCACCTCGGCCTCCAGAGGGGACACAGACTTATCCCCATATTGAGAAGATACCCATCAGTCTTTCAAGTAACTTAAGAAGAGGCATATTGTTTCTATTTCACATTCACCCATGTTTAGTCAATTTAGTGTCCTAAATTGTTTGCATTAATTATCAATCCAAGGTTTGTAAACTGATGAAGTGTGGTGCACTATATGTGCTTAAGTAACCTACTCCTTACTTCGTTGTTTTATATTTTATGTTGTTTTGGGGGGTTTTTGTTCTTTGATGTTTAAGAATGTTTAATCTAAAACTATGAAAAGATTTAAGTGAATCTAATGAATTTTAGAAGGAAGAAAAGGAAGTGTTCCTAAATTAATCTAATTTTCATAAAATAAATAAAAAACTGTGGGCTAGTTAGAACCTAATTTGGGAAACAAAGCATCTATCTTATCTGATTATTAGTCCTAATCCATAGATCTAATTCTAAGACTAAGATTGAAAACTGCAATGCTTATCTTAAGTGAAAGTAGAAAATGAAACAACTAATTTACTTCTGGTTACTTCAACATTCAATTATTATGTATGACCTTATTGAGATGGAGTTAAGTAACTGTTTGTACTTTAACCTGCTAATGTCCTAGAACAGTAAGAAAAGAATGAAATGAAAACATCTAAGGTATATTTAGTTACTTCCAATATTCAATTATGGAGTATGATCTCCTTGAGATAGTGTTAGGTAACCAATTATACTTAATGAACTAGAAAACTAAGTAAAGACTGCAAAGAGGTAACTCAAAAATTGCACTCATTAAACATTCAACCATTCCATCTTGAAATATGATTAAATTAACCTCTTTTAGAATGATTTTTAGGAATATCAGTGTTTGCAATTAAATGAGAATATGAAAGTAAAACATGAAAGCATGTAAGACTAACTAGAAACAACTAGTGTATTTTTGACCTTTCTGTAACATTCAAATGTGAGTGTTAACCTCTTGAGATGCTTATGTGAGAAGTAAATTATACCCTCGTCTCTAAAAATCAAATGAAAATATGCAAGGTAAATTCAACCAATGTATGTATAAGACATTTAACCATTTATTTTAGGATCAACATATTGAAAATGGCTTTTGGAAACATCTGTTGACACAGTAATTGACAATTCCGTTCTAAAGAAATAAAGGACAAACCAGTAAAACTAAGCAACTGTGATTTATTATCATTTAAATCTTTAATTCTGTTTGAAAACAAAGATTTCTATTTCCAAAAAATATCTTAGAAGAATAAGGTTGCACAATTGTGATTTATCACTATGATATTGATTGAAAACTGGAATGAAGCATACGCCTAACTAGAAACCAATTTGCTAAAACAGAGTAAAGGAAATTTAACTAAAAACATAAATGAAAAACCTTCCTCAGAAGCAGGGGACCTCTGCAACTGATGTGGTTGTACTTCTAGCTGGTTAAATTCACTCAAAACTCATTGGAAACATGAACTTTTTGTTATGATTAAAATAAATTCTGAATACTGTAATATCCCCAAATTGGGACTACTAGTAAGGCATGCCTGAAAAATGCATTTTTTCAGGAATGTATGCTACAAGATTGGAAACCAGCACTTGGATCCCTTATATATGACAATATAAGACATGAATCCAAGAGGGATTCAAAAAAAAATCCTTCTAGGTGGGTTAAACACGTCTCCCCACACCTAGTGCAGTTGGAAAATGCCTAAAGAAGGGGCTGCATCAATACAAAATAACTCTGCCCAGAAAATAAGCAGTTCAACCAAATATATGTAGGAGATCAATATAATGGTTCATTAATCACCTATACATCAGCAAATCAGGTTTATAATAGGGCCCATACAATGTACAAGAGAAAAATGGAGAACTTTGATGAAGAAACCCTCAAGAATGAGGTGCTGCAACAATGTATTAGTTGTAAGAAGGCTTGACAACGTTATATTATGAGCTGAAGCAGCTGCACATTACATATCAGATCTAGAACAGATTTGTATACAAAATATTAGATCCATATCAGATCTGTACACTAGAATATTCCCTCTATACATTCCCCTTGGGGTTTTGAGCAAAACATGAAATACGATGAGTAGATCTGAGATCTAAAGTTGAAGGTTTGCAATTTGATTCAGAATTTTTGAAGTAAATATATTAAATAGTAGATCAGATAGGAATAGAACATGGATCAGAAATCTAATCCATGGATCACCACAGTGAAGGGAAGAATCCCAAACACCAGAGATCTCTCCTCCAAAAGCATGCCCAAACTCCCTGCAGCTCTGCTCTTGCAAATAACACAGTTATGGGAGAGAGATTGCATTTTTGACTCTAGAAATGGTCTATCCTGATGCCAAGACCTGATTATGTAGCTCCAATGATCCAACACTCTCTTATCAGGAGGATAGAAGGCTCTCCCACTAAAAAGAGGCACCAAAATGGCCTAGATCTGAATAGATCTAGCCTCCACTTGCTGCAGCTTACAAGGAAAACCAAACCCTCAACAAGATCTGCATTGTATTTGGAAGATGTAGCTTGGCCAAATGCCTAATAGTGGACAAGATCAGCAAGACTCCTCTAAGAGCTACTTAATGGAAGAGGTGGGATTCTCGATCAGGAACACCCTAGTGCTAAACAACACTATTCTCAGCTAAACAACAAGAGAATAAGAAATGTCTAAACAGATAATATCTTCAGAAAATCATAATCATGAACAACCTCCTCTTGATGTCCTCCTCTTCCTTTTATAAGTTAGAAATCCTGCCAAACCCTAAACCATCTCAATGATTTAGTTCTGTTCACATGTGTAGCCTCCAACTAGAACTGCATTGTGCATCTAGGAGGTTCATTGCATCTAGACAGCGCTGATGATTTGGTCCTGGTTGACTTGGTAAACTAATCTAGCCTATTTCACACTTAAGTGTGCTTATGAAAATGGCTTAGATTTAGCCTTGTTCACATTGAGCATTGATTTATTTGTTGATTTATGAGTTTTATTGATCCTCCTTTACAATTTTATTCAGAAAAACAGGAAGCAAAACAAAATTGAATATTCCTATTAGCTTGGGCTAATTAGGAATATTACAGTCCTCCCCTCCAAAATGTTTCTTGTCCTCAAGAAACTACAAGGATAGAACTGAAGAGTTTCCTCCCAAGGCATGGAGGTTGATATGTGTTGGGAAACATCTTCCCCAAATGGATCCTTCGTCCCCAAGAAATCATCCATACAAAGTGAGTCACCTCCCAACATGGAAACTCCTGAAAATGATCCTCCACCTTGAGCTCCTGCAAAGTAGGTGGGCTAAAAATATGAACATGGTAGGAAAATTAGCCTACCTCATGCTATCTTCCTATCCACTTATGATAAGTGCAGATCATATACGGATCTTTGGCTACAACTCAATTTCCCTCAATTGGAAAGATGAAGACTAGATCTCCAAAGATCTCCTCTCCAATGCTGTAAATCAAGTTGGCCCAACCCATTCCATATGTGATGGATAGGAAATCATCACCATATGGAATCCTATCAATCACATGGCCCACCTCATAAAGAAAAAAGTGTTTGGCTGTGGTGGCCATATCTCCTCTCATGCTCCCATTAGAACATGAAATGCAGAAAGTGTGGGAATCCTCTTCCCAAAAGCACACATCCAACCCATGTGTCTCTCTCCCAATCATGCTTCCAATACAAATGAGATCAATATCAACAATTGAAATCATTATCAACATCAAAATGGGGAAAATGCTGAAGGTTTCATGTGGTGCCGGAAGGTACCAACAATTTTCCCAATAGTCACAGTGCAGTTTTCCAAACTGCTGCTTCAGAAAATTACATGGCAAGTTGTTCTTTGTTACACAGATAATTATGTATGTCATGACATCTACTGATAAATAACAAATGGTTGGATATATCAACTAAACATACATGAAAGAAAACACTTGCCCAAGGCCATATAAGAGATGGTTGTCCCCATCATACAATTTGGCCCAATGTTGACCATGGAGCTCAATGAAAAGCTTGCCCTCTTGTGGAGCAATGCACTGCATAGAGATGGTAAGAGTATGCATATCACTAAATGCAAAAACAAGATCCTTACCATGTAATAGAGGTAAGATGATGATAGGATCCATGAACAAACTCTCCATAATGGTATGACATACTCTCATGAAGAGAAATGAATCATGTACTGCATGAAGATCCTTCCTCATATACTTGGAAATCCAAGCCAAGAAGAACATGTCACAACAATAGATATCTCCACCCATTACTCTATCTTTATCACCTCCTCCTTGACCATCAAGTGCATCAAGAGTGAAGTGATCCTAGGAAAACTCCATCCATAAGTCCATGCTCCAAAGTGACAACGCTTTTGGCCTATGCAAATAGGCTCATGTCAATACATAGCTCCATTCTTTGACATGTTCATTGTCAAAGACATCTTCCATAATGCTGCTACAAAAAAGAAGCTCCTCCCAAAGTGGAAGTATTTCCAGATCATCCAAGGCTAAGGAGTAGCCCCTTTGCACCATGATAGTGCCATCTCCTACTCCTGTAACATCATGAAAATTGTGAGAGAAAATTTTCCCTTGCTCTCCCAAGAACATCCAAAGCAACAAAAGATTTTGCTGCCTCCCCATACCTCCATCATACAAATCATGTGGTGAAAACATGGTGATTGATATGAAGAATGTCATATCAACACAATGTGTCCATACTCCTTGCTGCCCAATGATGCAAGCATCTTGCCACATATCTTTCCCCCACATACCCTTAGAAAGAGGATGATGGCCAAACTCTTTCAAGAGTATCCAATGCAGCCAAGCCTCCTGCTGCCCAGTATCATAGATTTGCAAGTATCTTTCCAGCTTCTTACTCATCATCCACATCCATTCATCCACCGGTGGATCATGGACCTCATTCTACAAATACTTGGTATCTTCCCATTGTAGGACACCAACTTTCTCAAATATTTGAAGAACTTTTCACTTCATGGAATGTTGAAGTGCACCTTCCATGGGATCTCTTGATGACACCTCCTCCTCATGCATGGCCTTCCAAAACTAGTGGGGTCCTGGATCTGCTGCAAGTAGAAGTCTCTCTTTGAGATGTGGCATGCTCATTGAGAAAGTGTCATCTAGAGAGGAGAAATTTTTTCTCATCTCAAGATGTCTACCCTCTGTTCTTTCTTCCTCCGTGGCTTCCTTAATGAAGCTGACATTTGGATGCTCCCATGAAGAATGGGTCCTTCTTTCTTCACTGTTGCTCTTGGATATTGCAGTGCAACTGTGCTACTCTAAATTAGCAGTAAGTGATGATTCTAGGTTAAGCAACAGCAGATTTCCACAATCTTTCAAAATATTTGCTACAATATTAGAAAGTGGAAATTCAATCATACCTTGATGGGCTTTGGGAACAACTTGTATGGCTACAAGAGTTCCTCCTTCTACTATGTTGGCTCCCTCAACTGTTGATGTTGAAGGCTGCTCCTCTAAGGGTGTGACAATGCTGGTACAAACCTCCTCAAGAGGTGGTGAGGGCTTCTCTTCCTCTGATTTCTATTTATAAAATCTCTTGATCAACCTTTGAGTGAAATCTGCAAAAGAAGATAATTTTGCATCTATCACATGGCTAAACCACCAATTGCTTGCTTCACCCTTCAGGTGCAGCGCTGAAATCTCCACTGCTTCTTTCTCTACCACTGGATGTAGTAGGAAGAATGCACTGAGTCTTCTTGCCCAAGCTTTTGCTGCAGATGTCCCATCAAAAGTGGACAATAGAAACCTATTTCCCTTGATTTCTTCCTTGCTGCAGGGCCTTCTCTCTTCCTCTAGTTGAATAAACTATGGGAAAGCTAGAGTCTTATTGAAGGCTTTAGGTTGAGACTTGTACTCAACAAGGTATTCACTTAAAATCTGATGATCCAAGTGTCTTCCATGCTTCTTGTCTTCTTCTTTGTGAGAGTAGGAAGTGCATGGTCCTTCCTCTTCTCCTTCTTCTATCTGCTCAACCTCCTTGGAGAGGTTCTTTCTAGATCTAAAAAGTGATGAGAGTAAACTCATCCTCTCCATCATTCTGATATTTCTCCTTCTAATAGCTGGAACTCACGGGCTAAGCCAAAGATCATGCTCTGATACCACTGTAATATCTCCAAATTGGGATTGCTAGCAAGGCATGCCTGAAAAACACATTTTTCAGGAATGTATGATACATGATTGGAAAACAGCACTTGGATCCCTTATATATGAAAATCTAAGACTTGAATCCAAGAGGGATTCAAAAAAAATCCTTATAGGTGGGTTAAACAAGTCTCCCCACACCTAGTGCAGTTAGAAAATGCCCAAAGAAGGGGTTGCAGCAATACAAAATAACTCTGCCCAGAAAATAACGCAGTTCAGTCCAATATATGTAGGAGATCAATATAATGGTTCATTAATCACTTATACATCAGAAAATCAGGTTTATAATATGGCCCATACAATGTACAAGAGAAAAATGGAGAACTTTGATGAAGAAACCCTCAAGAATGAGGTGATGCAACAATGTATTAGCTGTAAGAAGGCTTGACAACGTTATATTATGAGCTGAAGAAACTATACATTACATATCAGATCTAGAATAGATATATGTACAAAATAATATATCCATATCAGATCTGTACACTAGAAGAGTCCCTTTATACATTCCCCTTGGGGTTTTGAGCAAAACATGAAATACAAAGAGTAGATCTAAGATCTAAAGTTGCAGATCTGCAGTTTGATTCAGAATTTCTAAAGTAAATATATTACACAGAAGATTAGATCTGAACAGAACATGGATCAGAAATCTAATCCATGGATCACCACAGTGAAAGGAAGAATCCCAAACACCAGAGATCTCTCCTCCAAAAGCATGCCCAAACTCCCTGCAACTCTGCTCTTGCAAATAATGTAGTTATGGGAGAGAAACTGCACTGTTGACTCTAGCAATGGTCTGGCCTGATGCCAAGATCTGATAATGTAGCTCTAATGATCCAACACTCTCTTATCAAAAGGATAGAAGGCTCTCCCACTAAAAAGAGACACCATAATCGCCTAGATCTGAATAGATCTAGCCTCCACTTTCTGGAGTTTACAAGGACAACCAAACCTTCAACATGATCTCCATTGTAGTTGGGAGATTTAGCTTGCCCAAATGCCTAATAGTGGACAAGATCAGCAAGACTCCTCTAAGAGCTACTCAATGGAAGAGGTGGGATTCTCGATCAGGAACACCCTAGTGCTAAACAACACTATTCTCAACTAAACAACAAGAGAATAAGAAATGTCTAAACATACAATATCTTCAGAAAATCATAATCATGAAAAACCTCCTCTTGATGTCCTCATCTTCCTTTTATAAGTTAGAAATCCTGCCAAACCCTAAACCATCTCAATGATTTAGCTCTATTCACATGTGTAGCCTCCAACTAGAACTGCGTTGTGCATATAGGAGGTTCATTGCATCTAGATAGCGCTGATGATTTGGTCCTGGTTGAATTGGTCAACTGACCTAGCCTCTTTGAAACTTAAGTGTGCTTATGAAAATGGCTCAGATTTAGCCTTGTTCACATTGAGCATTGATTTATTTGCTGATTTAGGAATTTTATTGATCCTCCTTTACAATTTTATTCAGAAAAATAGGAAGCAAAACAAAATTAAATATTCCTATTAGCTTGGGCTAATTAGGAATATTACAAATACAGAGTATCAACAAAAAGCCTAACTTTAATACTTAAAATTTGAACTATCTTCTCGGTTCTATGCAACAGATATTTAAAGGAAAATTACATAACTATTTATGAGTAAAAATAGCTACAGGTGGCTACTCGTATTATAATTGTAAAAGGACTATTAGACTCTTGATTTTCTACGAGATAAAATAAAGAGTCCTACTACTTTCAGATAATGTCCTTTGACTCCATCTTTGACCATGATTGTAGGCTCACTTTTCAATCGATCTGGACCAAGTTAGTGGATAGAATCCATGCAGGAATGATTCTAGAAACACCCATGTGACCCAATTCTTCGTTTGACACCTGGAACCTGATAAACCATGAGAATAACTATATAATACATAGTTAGTTGCAGAAGAGGCTGCATTCTGTAGCTAAATTGTGAAAATCTATCCAAATAGCAAGAGCATGAAAATACAATATGGCAATCATTTTAATGCATCCTTAAGACGAAACCTAGCATTCTTCATTGATTGAGGTCTGTGATATTATGGAAAAGTGATGGAAAGAGGTGAGAAAAACTGTCAAAAAGAGGGTAATCCTGAGGTTCAACATACCCCCACTACAAAATCATTGAATGTCCTCATGAAATTTGCCAAAAATGTGAGTTCTTCTTCCCTATTGCATTTGCTCAGACACCTCTTCTATCACATCCAACTTTATTCTTTTGTTCTTCTTTGAAGTCACTGTCATTCTGGGCCTTTTCATAAGAAGTTTGAACTTGAGGTTAATTATTTCTCCGTTCAATAACTTGTTCTTCTTCTTCAATTTCCTATTTTTCTTATATAACATCCCTAGATGCAGAATGGTATTATCATGAATTGCCTTGTCCAATTTGTTTTTCTCCTTCAAGGTATCATTCTCCTGTTTGATGTGTCTGTGCAATATCTCTAATTCATAAATATCCTACTTAAGAGCATCAATTAAAGGTTCTTGTGGATTGACAGGAGGTTCTGGGTTCATTGAGGCACTTCTTCTCTCCAATGATTCTACATAATCATATATCTATTGCTGAACTGGGTCAATTCCAGGAGATATTCTAATGGGGCCTTCTTCAAGATGATAAACATGAAAATTTTTAGGACTATTTGCAGGAGAGATGTTAATAGGTGATGATATTGGGGTTTCCTCTTCTATATCTATAAGCTTCCGTCTTTTGATAATATCTTCTTCTGTACCCTCTGAAGAAGGGTGAGTTCTTTAGTTTTGGAGGACTTTTCATTCCCCTAATTTGTAACTCTTACTTTCTTTTATTTTTCTTCCTTCTGTCTTGATTTGTTTCCCCCACATTTCGCGCTCTCGTAAATTGTATTTTCATTATTCTTTTGTAGTGAACAAGTATGTTTTCAACATTTATATCAATTTTCTTATGCTTCTCCCGACATTATTCTTCTTGGTGAAGACTGTGGTTCTTGAAAATGATTCCCACAAGGAAATCCTCCTAGGTATCTCCCGTGCTTCTTAATGAATTAATCAATATCTTTACCAACCCAACAGATGATGCATGGTGGTCTCTTATGAATCGTATTTCTTTTTGTACATTTGAGGCCATCCTTATTAAAACTGCTTTCCAGCGTAATAAAGGAAGATTGATTTCACCATTTTCTAGAAATTAATCAATAAATGTATCGTGTAAATATAAATGCATCCAAACCTTCCTTCCAAGTTATGAATTTTGGTAAAATCAAGACAGTTATCTTCCATTTAATTTTAAGAGCTATACTGGGATTCCTTTTCTTAAAAATTGAGACATCCATACTGTTTTTAAGGGTTTACCTTCCATGATTCATCGTGAAACCTTGTTCTTGAACCATCTTTCACCATGCCTTGGAAGCTCCCGTAGCCTCATCCATGAATGACTCACCACTCAAATTTGACATCCCCAATTTCTACTTCGGTTCCATCAAAAGACTTATGTGTTGGGATTTGTAATCTTCTTATGAAAACCATTGAATTTTTCTATGAAATCCCCACTTCATCCATATTTCGTAGCAATTCTTTGATCTATGGGTATCCTTCCTGCCACTTTACTCCCCACTAGTTCTACTCGAGAATTAACCCCATCCCTTTACTATGCAAACATGCCAGCCTTCGGGATCACTCTCCTCTGCTTTTGAAATGAAATAGTCGCGGATTTGATGGAGGGTTATGGAGAGTTTATAGGAGTAACTAGATGGTAGGGTATTGGAGAGATGTAAGATGTTGCGTCACATCATAGATCATGACCATTTTTCATCAATAAGTGGTATTAACAGACCATTATGCAACTTTATATGGAGGATATGGTTGATATATAGTATGATGAAGATTGCAATCAATTCAAATGATGAGTTGCTTTCCATGTAGCATATGAATGTTCATATTATACATATTTCATGTTTTTAATCATGCTATTAAAAATAAATTTTTGCACTTTACCTTCGCAACTTTAACCTTTTTTTTTGTTGTTTTCTTTGTGTTGATCCTTAGGTACTCTTTTTTGGCATGTTGGTCTTCAAATCACAATCCTTCAATCCTTGAAACAACAAGAATTGTTGAAGTGCCTCATATTAGAATCAAATTATAATGTACTCAAATTTCACTGCGTTTTTTAAAGTATGTGAACATGAATATGAAATGGAATGAGTAAAAAAAGATGGAATGAAAGTGAAATATGACTTGGTGGAATAAAACGTTAAAATGACAGTGATAAAAGATGGAATGAAAATGAATTTGAAATTTAATCGAAATATGAAAATGTAGTTTTGTGTCACTACTTATTACGTAAAAGAAAATGGAAAATATAGGATGTCATAAATATCTCGATTTTCACTCGTATTTTCCGTATAAGTATGCCAATCATTGATTGGTTTTAATACCACACCTTTATTTTTTTTTTATTTTATTTTATTTTACTTTATTATATATATATATATGAAAGTAGAAAACAATAAAAGCTAAGTTTGTAATAAGAAGAATTCCTTCTTCAAGAATTTGTATATCAATATTGTCTGAAATTTCTTGAAAAAATATTCTTTGAAAGTGAAGTTTATGACATACTTTCAATCGATGACCATCTAAAAGAAGAGGTACTTCCTTTCTCTCCATCTATTGTCCTTATTCTTCACCGCTCCATTATCAAAGACTTTTTTCAATCTCACATGGTCCAAGCCAATGAGTCCGAAACTTCTTCTCGAAAAATCTTTTGAATTTTGAATCTAACAAAAGTGCCTAATCCCCTCGCTGAAATTTTTTTCTTGATATACTTATCATGCCATTTATCCCTTTGTCGTTGAACATATTGGTTCTTTGAATCACATCTTTTTCTCATTTCATCTAACTCATTCATTGCTCTGGCCTATGTTTTCAGTGCTTCGATAAATCAAGTCCCAACTGGACTACCATCTTGAAGGTTCCGTATCCTGAATTTATAGTGGGGAACAAAAGACTTTCTTCTACAAACAAGTTCATATAGTATATGTCCTATTTTGTTCCTCCTTGTATTTTTGTAGGCCTACAAGGTGGGCTCGTGCTTCCTTTCCGCCCAATATTTTTGTGTGGATGAACAATATTAGCAGAATTCCTTCAATCACCTTATCGTAGATTCAATCGATCATTTTCTTGGATGATAAGTAGTAGAATTTCTATGCTTGATTCATAATCTTCTATGAGCCATTTCACTACCTTTTGATGTAAATGAGTTCCCCGATCCGTTACAATTTCTCTTGAACACCAAAATGAGTGAAGATATTCCCGAAATAAAATTAATCAAGATCCTTCATTAGAAAACGTAATGCTTTAGCTTCTTCACCTATTTAGTGACATAATCAAATATATACAAAAATATACTTTTTGTTTATATGATAGATTAATAGCTCCAACAAAAATCCAATGCCCATTTTCAAAAGGTTCAATGAGTACCCGAGGTTGCAATGGCATCATTCGATGAGCAGCACTTCTACCTTTGAAACCATTACACCTTTTGACATATTCTTTGGCATCTCCGAAGATGGATGGACAGACATCCTAAATGAAGGATTTTATAGGGCCGTCCTCTTGTCGTTAAAATTTCCACTCAAAAGGTTCATCATGACATGCTTAAGAATTCTGTGAATTTATCTTTCTAATACATCTTCTAATAATGAAGATTCAGATATGTCTTATACAATTAATAGTAATCCATGTGTATCTTACACTTAATTGAATGATTTTTATTTTCTCTCCAGAAAGAAAATGTGAATTTAATTTTCCGTAACTAAGTAATTAGAAATATCCGTAAACCAAGTGTTTGAGTAGTTACCTAAAAATATATTCACTGGTAGAAATTTATCTTCAACTCGAGTGTCATTCTTTGGATATTTTGAATTCCCATATAAAATCAAAGAATCGTGTTTTGTTTTCTGTGTCCTGTTTGTAAACAATAATGTTGAATTTCAAGGCATAAAACAACTATCTTGTAACTTTGCCATTAGTAACGTATTTATTCATTAAATACCTAATTGGCAATAGTGGTCTGTATGGACAAAGGTTTCATGGTCGTGTTATGTAGTTGTCCTAATTTGTTGATATCATGAACAACAATCAAGAATTCCTTTCAATTAAGGAAGTAATTTAACTCTGGTGGGAGTCAAATTATTGCTTGTGTAATAGATGCAGCATAGACAAAGTCCTTTTTGTCCCAACACAACCCTAGAGTTGTATCCTAAGCATCCGTTGAAATGAAAAGGTAGTAGTTTCAGCTTGCCTTCTACGATGGGCACTTCAAATTTTTGCTTTTTAAAAAATCTCACAAATGCCAATTAGCAACCGTAATCTTCCAACTAAATTCACAATCTTTGGTGATTATTCGAAGAGTGGGATGGTATTTTGGTGAATTTTTCATAAATATTCTATAACACCTGTGGAATCCTAGAAAATTCTAACATCCTTTGGCAACTCGAATTGATATCTTGAGAGATGACTTTAACTTTAGATTTATCAACTTTAATTCCATCACTCGAAATGTGATGTCCTAAAACAACTCTTCTCGTAAAATCATGTAACATTTTTCATGGATTAGTGATGAGTTTGGCTTCTCATATATTTTAAGAACTCTTTTCCAAATTTTCTAAATCTCTCAACGTATTACCATGAACCGTAAAGTCATCCATATACACTTACACAAACATGTATTAGATCGTAAAATTTTAGTACTACTCCTTTGGAATGTTGCAAAGTATTACACAATCCAAAAGGAAGTACCTTGGGAGGGCATAAGTACCCGATGCGGACAGTGAATGGTTTATCTTTGATCCTCAGTGTGCTACCCTAATTTGATCGTAACCACTAAAACCATCCAAGAATGAGAAATACTTCTTTACCTCCTAATGGTTTCAACACCGTATCCATAGGCAAAGGAAAATGATCTTTTAGAGTAGCTTTATTCAATTTTTATAATCAACGCATACCCCACATTTAACATTATTTTTGGGCACAAATTACCAAAGGAGAAAACCCAACGACTATCCGAAATTGACAAATGAAGTTTACATTCAACAATTTTTGCAACTCTCTTTTCACAATTTCTTAAGATTTGGATTCATCCTTCTTTGAGGTTGTCCGAATAGGTTTGCAATTTTCCTAATGTAAATGTGTGATGTTAACAAGTCTTTAGGAACAATTTCTTTTCATGCCGTGTTGGTATTCCCATGTACATGTTAAGAATGTTATTGTAATGTTTTGATTAGTTTTTCCTATTGTAATTTCTCCAAGTTATTATGTGTTAAAAGTTGTCTCTCGGAAAGATTTTCTGAATCGTAGAGCCACCAAATTCTTCCAGAATAAAGAGACGTTTGCTCAGATGACAAATATTCATATTGGATTTTTCTTAAAATTTATCATGTTCATATTCGGAGATGATTCAATTTTCTATTGGTATTTAAGATTTGTCTATCTTCACTAATGGTTGAAATAGTAAAAGAGAGTTTGTATATCATCTTAATCATCAATCCATTATTTATTCATCTATTTATGATTGTTCTTACTGGAGGATATAGAGGAATTTCTTTAGTTGAGTTACCATCATAAATATACATGTCACTGTATCTATATAGCTAATGAAAACATCACCGTAGCCAACCAAGGTCTTCCATGAGTGGGTGTCTCCAGATTGTTCTTAGGGGGTTAAAATCATAAAATAAATAGGTTATTACTAAGAATATAGGAGCACCTAAATATCTTCTAAAACACCATCCGGCTTGATTACAAATCGTTTAACGTAGTAATGCAGGTGCATAAAGAAGATTAGGAAGCTTTAGTTTTCCATGGTCTCGTTCATTACGTATGTTTATTGCTACTCTCAAATCATCAAATATTTGGAATTTCAACCTACTGACATATGTGTTTTTACAATTGGACTTCCTAGATCTAAATATTTGTGAAATGGCAATTTTTCTCCCATCAATATGTATGCTATTTTTCCCACAAGCCAGTCTTTTTATTTCTTTTTTGTTTTTTCTTCTGTTTTTTCCATACTCAACTCTTTATTGTTTTAGCTAAAATTGGAATTACTTGATGGCTCGTAACAAAGGGATTTTTGATACAAACATTTTTCAATTCATCTAGAAAACCATAATTAGCAACATAATATGCTTTTCTACCCTTTATCAAATTGGTAATCTTTCGTAAAAGGAGGTAGCAGATACCCATGGTTGCTCGATAGGAGTTGAGCTTTCTGATTGTCTTTTTGTTTTTAATTTTCGAATTTTGGTTTGAAGAGATATTTTTTCTTCAAAATTTTTATTGTGTTGAGAGAATCTTCCCCGAATTGTCTTGTTTCAGAACGCATCACAAAGGCTTTTTCTTTTCTAATATCCTACCGTATATAAATTGACACTATTAATATATAGAGGAGTAACTGTGTAGGTTGGAAATCGATGTCTCGTTATCGTATAATATTCCGAGGGTTTTTATTGTTGGGGTTTGGTAAATGGTCACATGTAACTAATTTGGTCTCTAAGGGAATGATAGCAGAGTTGTGGATTTTGCCTGGTTTTGGAGTTGCTGATTTTGTTAAGGAATTTGCTTTAGGAATAGTTTGATATGATGGAGGATATTGATAGTACTAAGAGAATATTCCATAGGGGATTTTGATTTTGTTAGTCTCGTAATTTTATATATTGGCAAGACTAAAAACTACAGACAACATTATGAATCACTTTGGGATTCTAGGATTCATTTCTCCTAATCCAAAGAGGATTCTATTATATGAAAAGATTGATTTATCTTTAATGAAATATGATATTAGACTAGTTGTGAAGAAATAAGGTTTTTGTTTGTTTTAATAAAAGACATACAAGGCATGAAGTTTAAATGAAGGGTGAAGGTAAGGAAAGTGAAAGAATTGGTTTAGCTAAAAATATAGGCAAGAAGTAGCCTTAACCATTGGCCATGGAGTCATAATATAGGATTTAATTGAAACAACAAGGTTCAAGAGCAGTCCATGGGCAAGTCTTCTCTATGTCATGATATATTTTAGTTGGGTGATTTTATGTGAATGAAATAATAAGAGATGGAGGAATAAACAAATGAAAAAAAAATAACACCAAGATCAAGTAAGTACTTTGAAAACTATCCTTCGTTTTTGCATGCACTTAAGGAAAGACACAAAATTAATCTAAGATCAGGTAAGTACTTTGAAAATAGCTTGCTTTTGATGCACTTTCAACAGAAAACATTTAAAACACAAAAAGGAATAGCTTAAGATCAAGTAAGGACTTTTGAACCTATCCTTGCTTTCAAAAGATATTCAAAGGGAAACTTCTCAAAGCAAATCGTTGACAAGCAGAAACCAGAGGAAAGGCCAGCCATAGACTTCCCCATCTATTCTTTAATTAGAAAACTTTTCAAGACAACATTTAAGATAAACAAAGAATAGTCTAAGATCAGGTAAGTACTTTGAAACTAGCTTAAGCTTTCAACATACTCTTAGGGAAACTTTCTGGGACAACCTTTTGAGATAAAACTAGATAGCACAATTCATAGAATTTTAGTTCAAATTCCATATTTAGTATAAACTAAAAAACAACATTCAAGAACAATGTTTGAAGTTTGTGTAAGACATGGGCTCACCAACAATCTTTAACCGCTGACCGTATTAAATCATTCTCAAATACACAATTGGATGAAACATAAAGATAAAGCTTATCATGAGTAGGGTACTTGTAAGAGTAAATCGTAGCTATATATTTGTTGTTCCTTATCGCAGAAAGTGGACAGAATGGAAACAAAAAGAAAATAGTTTACAAATAAGAAACACATCACTATTGACATAGACTAAGATCCCATAAATCAACTTGTATTTGATGCTCAAACCAATTACAATCATCAAGTCCAAATGGTTCTCTAAGCACTTTCCAAATCCTCATCTCAACCTATCTTCAATTACAAACAGCTTACAAAGAGCTTCAAAAAACTATTTACATGCATCATATATTCAGAGATCAACCTTATCTCATCTTTTTATGCTATTTATAGAAGAAATGAGGAGGTGGGATGGAGAGAAAAGATTCCTAGGGCTCAATTAATACAATTTAATGCTTGGCTTCCTTTAGGCTCAATGGAGAAGATTTATGATATTTCTCTATATTAATGGGTTCTGGCTACATTAAGCATGCTTGGTATTTAAGGACTTAAAAATCCCCGAGGCGCAGTTAGCAAAAACTCTCAAATGCTTCTTTAGGAAAAATATCACCGACCGAGGAAACAACTATGCCTTCTCGTGATTGCTTTATGCTTCGTGATTTTGGTAGCCGGAGAGGATTCAATTAGCCTTCCATGTGGCAGCGGGAGGCTTTCCTTGACCGATAGATTCCTCTTTTTTTTCTCCATAAAACACCGTTAATTTGCTTTTGATCTCGTGTTTCTAGACTCGATTAGGCTTAATCTTTTTCTCTAGGTCTTTGTATCGTCTTTAAAAATGTGATTAGGCTTTAGATAGTTTAATTTATGCCTAAATCCTCAAAATCGTGCTTATAACTCGAAAAATTGATTTCTCGCTTTGATCTCACCTTCACATCGTATATTTTTTGTATAATTAAGGTTCACTATGTTTTTGTTGCTTTTACAAAGTGCAGCAGAGGTGGTTTTATAATGTTACTTGCTCAGGCACATATAAATTATGATGTGAACTCCCTGGGAGATTGATCTTCTTCATGAATAGTGGCTGATGTGACTGGCTATCCCCGACTTTGATTTTATTTAAAAAAATACAGTGCTTTAAATCTTGCAAAACAAACAAAATTAAGGAAACCCTGAAAATAAGTCGCAGGTTGTTTTGGAGGCGAAATTTGCACCGTGGCTATCGGATGAAAGCATCCAACGCATCTGCATCACACTTTTTCTCGGGGCCAATTCTGGGCAAGGATAAACGGTGGAAGATTAAGTCTGTGGTCATGATCTAGATTGTTCAATTTTACCGAGATTAGATCGGGATTTTATAATGCGAAGGGGAAAAATTTACAATGAAAGGAGGAAATGTAAGAAAAAGGAAGAAAATCTTTGTCGCTAGCGAAAAAAGGTGGGAGTGAAGTTTGGATGCAGTGATTAATAAGAGCCGTTGATCAAGAATGATGAATGGTTTGATGAATTGGTAGAGCATTTGAGGATAAAGAGGAGAAAGGGTGAATGAATTGGTGGTGAATTTACAGAAAGAGTTGTCGGATTAAAAGAATTAATTCGGTGAGATTTAATAAGAATATTCAATGTAATGTAGGTTATGGTTCGTTAAAACTGTATTTGTTTTCGCGTGAAATGTAGGTCGTTTAAAATTTTCCCAAAATAACGCGATATCAAGCAAACTCGCTAACACGCGTTTTTTCAAAACCGTTTATATCGCGTAATTTTTTATGTTAACGTTCGGCGCACAATAATTATGCGATATGCGCTTGGGGTTTTTGGATGATGAAGATCCAACTCATGTCGAGCTAATGGATGAAAAAGCGCGTGCAAAGAGTTACGGGAGCCTATGCAGAATAGTTAATACTTTATAAAAACCAAGGTTTAAAATCGTATTTACGCACACATAACATGGTTTCAACGTAAAAATGTAAAACTTTACATATGGGCAACACATATGAAAATGAAAGTTGAAAATGAGGAGAAAAGAGGCACGGTGGTGGGACCGGGAGTATGGAGGAGGAGATCGACATCTGAATGAGGACCGTTAGATTGCGCAGGATCAACGGTGGAGATTAACCGGGAATCGGGCACCGTATAAAACAAGGCACCCAAATAAGTATTTTATTTTTTTTGCCAATGCCATGGAGAGATGTTATGTGGGCCGTCCGTATCAAAAGAGAGACTCTACTGGGTGAGATTAAATCAAAGGCCTAGACAAAAGGAGGTTTGCGAAATAAGGATGTGATGTGATGCATCGGTGTCATCGATCTCGCGAATGGACGGCCGTCGTGATTAAATCATATATCGAGAAAATAAAGAGGCAAAGCGCCGTGGCTGAACTGCGATATGCGATTGCTGTCGGGGCCGTTAGATCGTTTGAGAGATCAACGCGGTGGAGATTAAATCGTTACAGTAAGACATTAGTGGAAGGCAACAGGGAGGGGACATTTATTGGAACCCCAACCGCTGCTCGGGATTCGTACGTCCCAGATTAAATCGTAGGATCGTACTCTTAATGCGGTGAAAAAAAAGGGGGGCTTGCACCGCATCGAAAACCCCACAGCCTCACTAGCTGTCGGAGCGAGAGTCGTCGACATAAAAAAACTAGATCGATGGTAACATTTAAACCATAAAGCGCGGCAAGGCACGACGGCCTGGATGACGGACACAGGGACCGGCGGGATCTAGCCTGCCTGACCCGCATCAACGAATCGCGGGAGGCGAAACCATAAAAATGCAATGAATATTTGCGATGCGATAAGGTTTTGTGACATGATTTATCCGATGGCCATTGATCTCAGCAGATTGAGATGGGTTTCGAATGATTTAAAACATGTCGCTAAGTTTTATAAAAAAACAAAGGAAAAATAAGTGTTCTTTAGAAGGATTTTTTAGTGTTTTTAGCGCCCAATTGGGGCTATGGTTTTGTAATAAGATGAGGTATCTTGGGAAGTTTTTAAAGAAAATGGCTTAATCGCACCGCATTTTTTGCAGGCAAAGGTGCAACAAGGAAAATAGAAGAACCCGATTGCGATTGCGTAATGGGGGTTTAACTCCCGGTCGATAAAAATGGTGTCTTGCGTTAAAAGGAGCCTGGGCCAAGGGCCAAAGGCTTACGTCCCTAATAGAAAAAGACCGTTTTTTAGGATTTTTGAAGGAGCCAAGGGTTTCGATAGATGATAGGAGGGGTTTTTAAAACCAAATAAGAGAAAACATAAGGTTTTAAGGGGTTTTGTAATGGTTTACAGCTTAGATGAAGGGTTTTTGAGGGTTTTGGTGAAGAGGAGAAATGGGGAATGGATGATGGAACAAGAGGAAGAATGGCCTCGTAAGTAGTTTTCCGTAAAACAAAAATTTCTTTAGGATTAAGAGGAAACAGTAGTAAGGTAAATCAGAAGGCAAGATCATCATAAGACTTCAAAAACTCACAATTTAGATATGAAATTGTTTCTTGAAGGCTAAAATATTTAGCCACTACTTCATATACAAATATTTTATAGGTAACAACAACGGCCCTAAACTTGGGATGCATGTAGCCTCCTTGGAGGTGTCAAGAACTCCCGTACAAGCTTGAAGTGGAAGTCGACTTCAATGCCTTATCCATTGGACTCGGCATCATTTCTTTTGTCGTGTCTTCTTTTTGATTCGTACGTTGTTTGCGTGCCCATTAGAAACAATGGAATTCTATCAAAATGTTTACCCACTCAATCCTAATGATCTAACATTTTTTCTTCTTCGCAGTGCATTTGGATTGCAAATTTTTTTACAAACATTTTAATCTTTGAAAGTATAAAACTAGTTTATTTTCACCTTTATTTCTCCATATGAACTCGTATTGCTTAGCTTGAGTTCATGTTTCTCTACCTAAATTCACACTCGTCGTATTTTTGACCGTTCCCACGAATTTGTCTCTAAATTTAAAACAAGAAAAATTTGAAAAGCAAACAAACCGTATCAATGCTCAACTTGTTGCTGAACCATGACATAAAAAAACAAGCTCTACACAGACTAAAATTGCAAAAAGCAAAGCAAAACAAGGCTTAGTATCCAAAGTTTAAGAACATCCTTCTCTTCTTCAAGACCGTTTTTAGGCTTGTTTGTTGTTCCTTTCTTTGTTATTGTTCAAGTTTTGGGCATATTAGAACCAGCTTTCTTTCATCTTTGGCTCAAGATTTAAACAAATTAGAGCTTAAGTATCTTTTTGAAACTCATAGGTTCAAATTTTGAGCTTGTTTTAACCTCTTTTTTTCTTCTATCCTAATTCATACAATCGATAAGCCGAAGATTAAAATTGTTTGGAAAATCTATTTCACTTAACCTATCAAAGAATAACTGAAAATTAATTAGTCATGATTAGGTTGCATGATCAATCTTAGGGAGGGTTTTAGGAGTGGCATTTGGAGCTTGCACACTTTCAGATTTTGTTTTCTTCGTATAAATGTACTCCTTTCTTGTTTTTGCACCGTCTCTTCTTTCTTTTCTATTTTTTTTTTGTATTTTTTCATTTTCTAACTTTGAATGCACCATAAGTATATGATATTCACAATGAGAAAATAAAAAGGCTTTCAAATCGATGTGGTCGAAGAAAATACCCGATATCTCGTCATTGACAGGACTAAAAAAGTTCAACTCCATTCAATTCTTTGCAAGAAATAAGTATTTTACTAAATAGTAGAATGAATGAGATAAGGCCAAGCCATAAGTTATCAAATTCCATGCTTGCTCCTTATCTTTCTCCTTTTGAACTTACTTTAAAACTTTGTCACCAATGTTGAAATTAACGTTTCCTTTTTTCTTTCATCAAACAAAATTTTCTTCGATGCTTTTTCTTTTGTAATGCTCTATCAGAGACTTTCCGGTTTGTTGAAGATGTATAGTCCGATTAATTCTTCCGATCATGTCATTGTCTTCGTAATCGTACTTCTTGATCGTTCAAGGACTCGGCACTTAGGTCACAAAGATTGCATCTATTCCATAAACAAGTCGTAGGGTGACATTCCAATTTATTTTTAAGTGTTAATCGCTGCACCAAAGTGCATGTACTAGATTTTGTGCCATGATTTTTATTGTCCTCCAAATAAATTTTTGATTATGCTTTCATTAAACTTCCTTATTTTGAGGATTCTGTCAAACCCATTACCTTGAGTGGTAACAAGTAGTAGAATGTCCCAATGTAATAATAGACATTTGTGACAGAATTCAACCATCTTTTTTGGATCCAAATGCAATAACATTTTCGGTAATAATCTTCCTATGACAGCCCAAATCTAGAGGATATGATTTTCAAGGAATTTTATAATGACGCTATTGGCTTGCCTAGAAGGGATGGCTTCTATCCACTTGGTAAAGTATCCCATGCAGTGAGAATCCATCTATGTTTGGCAAGATGAGGGTGGATGTATTTCTCCTGAGGAAAACACTCCCATTAAAAGGAGCTTAACAATGATTGGATGCAAAAGGTAAGGGAAGAACTTTTGCCTTCAAAGAGTTGATATTTATGGACAGCAATAATCATTTTATGGACATCTTGAAAGAGGGTGCTTTTATGTTCAGCTCTATGATTCGTCAGCAAAGCTGTCTTCCAACAGAGGTGGCTTCACATTCTCCTTCTGCGGAACTCATGCTTGATCTTATCTCGAATCATTTCGTAGACATTTAAGCAATAACCACTAGCATTTTTCCAATATAGACATTTATTCAAAATGTAATAGTTAACAAATTTTAACTTTAAAAATCTTGCTTTTCTTTTAGACAAACCAAGAGGTGTATTCAAATTGAGAAAACATATAAAATATTAGCATACTAGAGGAATTCATACAATTATTTTTCAACAATGGGAGTTGAAAATTCTCATGTTCATCTAATGCATTTATCATGTTTATATCAAGAGCTTCAAAATTAAATTCAACCATTAATCTTGCTAGTTCTGCCTTTATGAGTTTAGTGGCTTGATTTCTAAATCATATTCAAGTATCACCTATCCACTCTTCTCTTTTTTCCATCTGGTCTCGTGTTAGAATGTCTTTTACAACCGAGTTTGGCACAAATGCAATTATGTGGAGTGTAAAATGTAAACTTTAAAGTTCTTTAAGGCTTTGATTTATGAAAAGGATTGTTTTTCTCCATGATATCAGCCTTAGAGGTGAATCTCTCAATGCCTTACTAAATAATGCAATTGACCGCTCTTGTCCCTTTAGATTTTTTCTCAGTCAGGACAATAGCCAATGTATGTTCGTATGCAAATGAACAATGAAAAAAATCTTTTGTAAAACTGTGACCTATAAGAGCTTGTTTAAGCTAATGCTGAGCGATTGGCTCAAATGATTTCTTTATTTGTTGTTCATTTAACTCTTATTTCTTTAACATGTTTGTTATATTTCTAAGGAGTTCACCAAGTTAAAAGTAACCTTCTCAAGAAATTAATCTTTCCTAAGAAAGATTGCTCCTTGATGTTTCTAGGATGATTGATTTGCAATACATCAATCCTATTTGGGTCTATTCTTTATCTCTATTCTTTGACATGATGTGTCCATGTTTACCTTCTTGGAGACTAAACATTGTTTTCTTTTGGATTTAAAGATAACTGCATATTTTTCGTATTTCTCAAAAGACCCTCGTTGTCTAGGTGTTTTCATCCTGCTTTTGGAAAAATGTTATGGATATCATCAAGGTAAATAATGATGAAGTAGCCTGTTCCTTCTTTTGAGAATGCAATATCCATACCCTCCTCAAATGGCACCAAAATATCTTTATTAAACCAAAGGGCATTTTCACACACATGAAAGTGCCCGAAGGTGCAGAAGGTTGTTTTGAGTTGATCATCAGATGTACTAAAATTCCATTTATCCTTAGAAGCTATCTAGCAAAGAAATTCTTTTAGAACCAACTACCTTTGTAAAATGGACCATCTTGGGTAATGGGTAGTTTTCTTTAATGAGGCTTTTTTTAAGTTCCTAAAGTCAATAAAAAGCCTTATTTATTCCGTTTTCTTCTCTAATCGTACACTAGATTAGACACCATTCTCGAATATCTACACAGAACACTAATTCTGGAACCTTCACATACATTTTCTCTTGATTTCTTTTCAAATCAAAGGCAATTGAATAGGGTTGATTCTATGCAATTTTTGTTTAAAAGGTTTTTGGTTTTCTTTGAGGGGTATCTTTGTGTTGAATTATTTCATGTCATAGGACTCTGTATCCTCATAACTCCATGCAAATACATCGTAAAATTTTTAAATAGTTCAATGTATTTCTGCATTGATGTGATCCTAAAGTTTTAGACAATTTGATCATTTATGGTTTTAGTTCACCTACCATATTAATTTTCTACCCTGCCTAATAGGCTCAGCTTTTGGTTTTCGCTCATCATTGAAATCAAACAAATCTTCTAATGGGACTGTAGTACCTTTGGCAAATTTTTGAGCATTAGATTAAGGTCGTTTCTAAGTCTTCTATTGGTAAACTTACCTGACCCTCTCGTGTTATGTTCAATTTTATTAGCTAACATATTTATAAAAGCAATTTTCGGAGAGTTTACTTCTTCATGAAGCAGATTTTCCTCAAGAGGAGAGTCATCTTCATACTCCGAACCGTAATCTCAGCCCACCCATTTCGGACCGTAAGAAGTCTTCTATTTGTTTGTCTCCATCAAACACGGCGAATATTTTTCATTATCAGCATGTAGGTCTAAAATTTGATTCGTAGTTGTGCATTGTTTAGTTTCATATAAGGAGTTAGGTAATGTCGTGTTGTTAAAAGCTAAACCATTAGCTTGGATATTTTGTTTCTTGGGACAAAGATAAGTTCGAATTTCAACGTTTTCAATAAACTACTTACATCATTTCTATAGGCTCTAAGTCCTGGGATGTTTTACAATGTATTCTCTATATTTACTTGCCTAATTATTATGTTAGAATCACTATGAACCTTATTCTTTGGCCCTAATTTCTTCAATATGAAGGCCTAAAAGGAGGGCTTCATACTCACCATGTTGTTGGTGCATTGAAAGTTTAATTTGAAAGAATTTCCTTAAGTATGATTTTTTTCAATGTACTGTGAAGCCACACTCCCACACCCGCATCACTCTTAGTGCAAGACCATCAAATTTCATACTCCAAAGAGGACTAAAGCCAGACCACTATTTGGTTACTATCCTCTTCATTCAGTGGTGTGCTTTTTGGATTGTTTCGAAGATCAACACCATATTGAATTTGTTTTTAGTTCCTCGTGTTTTTTTTATTGAGTTGGAGGATTCTTCTCTTGACTCTCAAGGTTGAAAAGTACGGGATGACCGATTTTAGCTCTAGTCCCGTGTTTCGTTTGCTAAGATTTTCCGATTTAACACATCGTTTTACACTGGTTTTGTCTTCCTCTTTTTTCTACATTCATCACTAATTTAGTTAAGGTTTCTTGCTCGTCGAATGTTTCATCATTGAAAAGGATAAATGAATCAAGGTGTACGATGTGCACAGTATTAAAGAGGAGAGTTTTGTGGTCACTCTTGGTCAAAAATCATGTATTTCATATGAGATTCCCTATAAAGTCTTCTAGTTTGATTAAAAACAGTGATGGTAGCATGCTATCCATTTTACTGCTCGTAACTTAGCGTTCCCTATGATCTTGATAAAAACATACCATAATTGGGTATACTGCACCATCATAATATCCATTACTAAACACTTGGCTGGAATTTAAAGCAGCCTGAGATTGGTTTCTGCTTTTGAGGAGTCATCGTATTTTGACTCGTTTTGTGTGCTCTCTCAAGTATTCTCATCTTTTCATCATCTCCTCCATCATTTTCTCCATCTTGAGCCTAGATGAAGGTGTATATTCCTCTCTAAAGGACATTTTCTTCTCATTCTCATTCTTGCTCTTTTCTCCATTAAATTAACTTCCACAACAAGGGCCTTTTTGCATATCTTCGAGAGCCAAAGGATCTTCTTCTCAATTAAGATAAAATATTTTCAGGATCAAATCCTTCAAGAAACTTGTTTAAAGTCGAGCCTTGTGGACGTTTAAGTTTGGGGGAAGGGAATTATAAACATCGTTGAACCTATAGACAGCCAGAACACTTTCCCGTTGTTTCCTTCGCAGATTGTTGCAGCCCTAAAGTATTTGGAGGGTTTTTCTTGACTTCCATTTTTTTAAGAACAACTAATGGAAAATGGAGATAATTAATACCGTGAGGGGTTAAGCCTTTAAACCATTTTCTTGCTTCTCCACCCAAACTTTGACAAATAATCTGAAGTTTGATAGATTCATCATCAATCTCATTTTCGCTGTGTTAGTCATTCATCTTTATCCACATGTTGTAATAATAGTATCACCACCGGCACTACACAATGGTATCTTGACCCATAGTCCCGTGTAGATTGACTAAAGGTAAAAGGAAGGAATAGAGGGGGCAAGCAACGTCATGTTTCCATGATAGAGGTTGTGGAAAAGTGGGGGGGTTTGGCAAGTGGAGGAGGTTGATGAATGGTGTAGTTTGAAATAGTGGCGGTGGATACTGTGATGATGGACCACAAGAGACCCGTTGAGCAACATCTAGGATGAGGAACTAAAATTACAAGGAATGTGAGAATCAGGAGTAGTTTCTTTGTTACCAAGATGTTCACTTTCATGTTGGGATGAAAGTGAAGGCTCTAAATCTATCTCGATTCATATCATCAAGTGACCGTGTTCTAAATGGGTTTCTTAAGTCAACTTATGTTAATCTTGTAGAGCTAATAAGATTTTCCAGAACAAAATTAGCTCTATGGAGTGATCTAAAAATAGTTGAAGCTTGGGCATTAGGATTTCTAAGTATTATTTTCAAGTTACTGTCTATCTCAAGAGGGTTTAAATGTGATAGGCTCTAGTATGAAATCTTCTCTTAGAAGCGATTATGCTATGTTTTTCGCACTCAACTCACAAGAAAATTTTTTTAACCAAACATGACAATATTTAGGTGATAACCCATCTTTAAACAAGAAAATTTAACTTTTTTAAAGTCTTCTTAAATGAGTTTAAAATGATGTTATGATGATGATGGGGTTTCCCTAAAGGAGTCTTAAGGTTTGTTTAGGATTGTGAGTCACTGTGGAAATTTTTAGCTCGGAGGTAAAATTTTATGGTCCACCACCATGTTTATTCGAAGTCTGTAATCCTAAAATATTTTGGGGTTTTCCCGAGTTTTTTTTTCAAATTTACGGGGTTCTAAGAGCATCCAAAATCGTTTCAACACTTAGCTTGTGGTGATGAGACAAATAAAGCCATTTCTTATGGCTAAGCTAGATGATTCTTCAACAAGCCTGATAAGGTCTACATGAGAACTTAAGGTTTACTTAGCTTGTCACCCATCTGGAAATAAGTCTCACCATGATTACTATTTTCTTGGTAGCGCTAAGGGCCATTTATACCTTCTAATCGAACATCGTATGCTGTATTTTAAGGATTTTACTCAAAATCTCTTCAAAGGAGTCACCGTAAATGTTGGGTCCCGTACCTTAGCGATCGTAAAATAAAACTATAGAGACAACATTATGAACTACCTTTGGGATTCTAGGATCTAGGCCCTCCCCGAATCCAAAGAGTGACCCTCTTATAAGTGCAAAGATTTATTTATCTTTCAAGGCTTGAAATATGATATTAGGCTAGTTGTGGAAGAAATGTATGTTTTCGTTTGTTTTGCTGGGCAACATATATGAAGGCATGTTTAAACAAGGTGAAGTATGAAAGTGAAATAATTGGTTCAAATAATGAAGAGGAAAAGAAGTGAAACCTTCAATTCATTGGGGCTGGAGTCATAATAGATTTAATTGAAACAACAAGGTTCAATACTAGTCTATGGGGTGTCATCTATGTCAAAGGATCTCTTTAAGTCAGATTTTATGAATGAAAACAACAGAGATGGAGAAAAACAAATGAAAAACAAAAGAACAAATTTCGTGAAGACTTTCCACAAGTACTTAGAAACTATCTCGTTGCATGCACTTAAGGAAAGACATAAAGCCAATGTAAGATTAGGTGATTACTGAAAACCAGCCTGCTACGTACTTTCAATAGAAAACATTTACAACAAAAAAAGAATAGCTTAAGATCAAGTAAGGACTTAACGAACTGCTTTCAAACATATTCAAAGGAAAATTCTCAAAGAATCGTTGAAGAAACTAGAGAGGATAGTGGCTAACCATAGACTTCCCTAGTTCATTCTTTAATTAGAAAATTTTCATGACGACATTTAAGACAACAAGAACAGTCTAAGATCGGCACTACTTTGAAACTAGCTTCCAAGCCAACATGCCTTCAGGGAAACTTTCTTTTCGTACAACTTTGGAGATAAAATTCAGTTGAAAGGCCAACTACAGATTTCCCAGTTCAAACTCCTACTTTGTATAAAATCGAAAATAAAATTCAAGAACAATGTTTGAAGTTTAGACAAGAAGACATGGGTTTTATTTCAACAATTCCTTAATTTCGTTTTAGAATTGTAATAAATCTGTTCTCAAATACACAATTAGAGAAAACATAAAGACAAGCTATCAAATGAGAGTAGGGTATCAGAAGAGTAAATCCTAGCTTCCATATTTGTTGTTCTTGGTTTATATGCTGGAAAGAATGAAACAAAAGAAAATAATAGTTTTACAACAAGAAACACATCACTATTGACACATACTAGGATCTCAGATCAAACTTTGTATTTGATGTTCAAAACCAAATATAATCATCAAGTCCAATTATTCCCCACAGCCTTCAAACTTCGATCTCAAAATTAGGTATCTTCAATTACAAATAGCTGGTGCGCCTAAGAAACTATTTACATATGCATTAGAGGTTCAAAGACAAACTTTATCTTCATCTTTCACAAGTATTTATAAGAAATGAGGAGGTGGGGATGAGAAAGAAAAGATCTTTTAGGCTCAATTAATACAATTTAATGCTTCTCGGTTTTGGAGGGCCCAATGAGAAGGTTTCTCGATATT
This sequence comes from Pinus albicaulis, assembly GCA_034641835.2. Lineage (NCBI taxonomy): Eukaryota > Viridiplantae > Streptophyta > Pinopsida > Pinales > Pinaceae > Pinus > Pinus albicaulis. The sequence continues at coordinate 44,573 of JAXQQM020075873.1, forward strand.
TCTCCGTATTAATGGGTTCTCGTCATATTGCTCATTGTAGTAGATTTTGTTGACTTAAAAACTCTTGAGGTGTTGACTTAAAAACCTTTATGTGAGTTAGCAATAACTTTGGCTGTCTTTTAGCAAATATTTACCCACTTCCCCTCACAACAACTATGCCTTATGTGATTTATTTGAGGCCCAGGTTGCTGTAGTTGGAGAGATTCGAATTAGCCTCCCGATGTATGAAATGATAGTTTTCGTACCCACGTTGCATTCTGTTTTTCCTTAAAACATTGTTAATTTTCTTTGATCCGTGTTTTAATTCGATTAGGCTTAATTAATCTCCGTGTTCTACACTGGGTTTTAACCGTGATTGGGCCTTGATAGCCAACTTTATGCCCAACTTCAAACTCTGTTTATAATTTTAAATATTGATTTATGCTTTGATCTTCACCCTTTAGCACCTGCTACTCTTTGTATAATTAAGGTTCACCTGTTTGCTGCTTTGGCATTTACGCAGGGTTTTATAATGTTATAAATGCTCATGAGGCAGCGTATAAATCATGATGTGAACCTCGTACTGACCCCCATGAATAGTGGTTTATGTGAATGCCATCCCCAACTTTGATTTTATTTAAAAACAAAGATAAAAGCTTTAAATCCCTAAAAAATGAACAAAAATTAAGGAAACCCGCAAAATAGGCCGCAGGTTGCTTTATACAATGACCGTGGCTATTGGATGAAAGAACCAATGGTCTGATCATCTACTGGGCCGACCCAAAGGCTGACAAATTCATGAAGACGAAGTCTGTGGGTTGTTGATCTAGATTGATCAACGAAAAGATTGATCGGGGATTTATAATGCAAGGGAAAACCAGCGTAGCGAGGAAAATGAAGAAAATGAAGAAAAATTTTTTTATCGAGTGAAAAAGGCGATGAAGTTTGGATGCGGATTATTAAGAGTCGTTGATCAAGAATGATCAATTAACAAGATGAATTGGTAGAGAATTTGGGATAAGAGAGAAAGGGTGAACACTCTGTGGTGAACGGTCAAGAGCTGCTGGATTAAAAGAACGAAGGAAGGAGATTTAACAAGAAGATGCAATGTAATGTAGGGCAGGAGCCTGAAGGAAAATCAGCATTTGCTTTTCACAATCGTAGGCGCGTTTCAAAATTTTCTCTAAAATAACGCGACATCACAAAACTCTATTTACGCTAAAAACCACTTATATCGGGGTAATTTTTTGGTGTTAACGCTCAAGAGCAACAATTATGCGATATGCGCTTTGGCCTTTGGATGATGGGTATGGCGATCTCAATGGCGTAAGCCGAGCGCGATGATGAAAAAAGCCACGGTAAAGATATGGAGCCTATGCAGGAAAAAAGGTTAACACATTATAAAAACCAAGTTTTAAACGATTAATAAGATATTACGCATACTTCCATTGCAAAATTTAAAACTTTACATATGGCAAAATACAGGAAAACAATGAAAATGAGGGCAAGAGGGTGTTGCCAGGCAGGGGACCGGAGTATGGAGGAGGAGATCGTTATGTTAAATGAGGACCGTTAGACCGCGATATGATCAATGGCGAGATTAAACGAATCGAAATCGAGGAAACAAGGCATGGGGCTAAGTCTTTTTGTTTTTTGCCTACGCGGCGGAGTGATGCGACGCGTCATTCACATCAAAAGAGATCGACGGTGAGATTAAATTTATGGTCGATCAGGAGGCTTGTAAAACAAGGACGTGACGCGTATGCAACGCTAGCTGCCAGATCCGTGAATGGATTGCCGTGATTGAAATTTATCGAGAAAAGAAAGAGGCGAAAGTTCCGGGCTTTTCAACTTGTGATATGCGATTACAACGTCGTTGACTCCGTTTGAGATCAATTGCCTAATCAAATTGTGGAAGACATTAAAGGAAGAGAGGAGCATGATTGAATCTCAAATCGCTGCTTCGTGGATTCTACAATCGAGATTAAATTGGAGGGATTGCATCGAATAGTGAAAAAAAGGCCTTGCGATTTTAAGGGCCGGGAAAACTTGCTATTGCGTATTGAATGATGATATATCCGTCGATATAAAAACTAGATCGTACGGTGAAGATTTAACCATAAAGGCAAAAGGCGACCCGTGTTTGGATGATGATAACATGAACTATTGGATTCCGTTCAATGACCGTATCAACGATGGGGAAACCATCGTAGGATCGCATCGCGGAGGCAATAAACTATAAAAACACGTGAAATGAATATTTACGATGCGATTTTATATTTGCAATGCCATAAGGTTTTGTGATATGATTTAGCAGCATGGCCGATGATCTGCGAGATCGTACAACCTCCGTATTGATTTAAAACATGTCGGTGTCAAAGCCTTATAAAAACAAAGAAAATAAGGTTTCGTGGCTTTTAGTGTTTTTTAGCGCCCGATTGCGGCCATGGTTTTGCAAGAAGACTAGGGACTTAGGGTTTTTAAATAAAAGGCTTAATCACATCGGAGTTTTTTGAAAGTAAAGGTTGCACAAGGAAAATAGAAAGAACCGATTGCGATTGCGGTGCGATGGGGGCTTAATCGTGTCACCTCCGGTTCATGCGAGAAAGGAGCCTGGCCAAGGCCAAGGGCTTAAGGCCTTAATAGAAAAAGACTGCTTTTTTAGGATTTTTGAAGGGTTTTAAGGGTTTTGATAGATGATAGTGGGTTTTTAAAACTAAATAAGAGAAAACATAAGGCTTTAAGGGTTTTGTAATGGTTTAGGTTGTGCCTATATGAAGGGTTTGAGGGAGCCTTACAAGAGGGGAAAATGGGTGAATGATAGTTAAAACATGGTAAGAATGGGCTCTTCAAGCAATTTTCTTCGTAAAACAACAATTTCTTTAGGATAAAGAGGGAAACAGAGGAAGGGTAAATCAAAGGGTAAAGATCATCATAAGACTTCAAGAACTTCCGTAATTTAGATATGAAATTTGTTTTCTCTGAAGGCTAAAAGATTTAGCCACCATTCATATGACAATTTTATAGGCCACAATACATTCTTGGAGCTCAAGGTTGAGATTTAGCTTAAGATTGAGGCCAAGGTTGTCGTTAACCCTAGCTTGGTGGCGCCCAGTACACATTTGGTTGTTAAACCTTGAGTTTCAGGCTCTCTGCCATGGTCTTTCATAGAAAAACAAAGAGATTATGTAGGATTTTAAGTTGTTTCTTTCAAAAACAACCTTAAGACCGTAATTGAAGGACAACTCTTTGCTTGCGTGTTTTCTCGAACAAATCACAGCAAACTTTCATGAATTTTTCATGAATAGGACATTCTCTAAAGCATGCTTCTTTCTCGCATTTGGGACAAAAATAACTAAAGCATCGGGCCTCAACTTTCTTCTTGTTTAGAATCTTCATGGTGTTTATTCATTCACTAAGACTCTATAAAATTTTTGTTTTAAATCATCAAGCATGTTTCCAATTTCCGCCTACCCAATGTTCTTCCAGTTGTAGATCTATTTACCCTAGCAAGACTGTGGACCCTTGGACCTTTCCCGCCTTTTATTTTCCTCTTTAGAGATGAATATATAATTCCTCAGTTAAGCGTAATGGAAGCTTCTAGAGATTTCTTCCCCATCATGTTAAGGATATTCATCTGACCATCCTAATGGTTTTCAACAAAGAGCTTTTAAAGTGTCTTGATCTAAATTTTCCATTTTTTCTCTTTTATGTTATAGTTGAATCTTTCAAGTAAATCCTCCAAATTTTCATCCTCTCATGTCATTTTAAACACTTCCTCCTTGTGATTAATAGGCATGAAATAATCCAACACTTTAGAAAGCGCCTATATCATTCCATGTCCTAATAGACCTAGTGATTAGACTCCATGAACCATTTTAGAGTTGCTCCTTTCAATGTTGAAGGAAAATTTGAGTTTTTGACATCTTTTAAAATAATCATGTTCTGCCAAGACTTCAAATTCAAATAAAAAGATTTCTTGCCCTATACTTTTCAACCCATTAAAGTTTGGAAGGACAAAAGGTGAGATATTTTTCATGGTAGCATTTGTATCCTCATCAACTATAGGGAATCCAAAAGAACTCTCAATTACCCTATTTCTTCTACATCCTTCCTCGCATTTCCTCCACTCTCTTCCTCATCTCATCCCTCACTCCCCTCCTACTCTCCTCCAAATAGCACATTTTATCCATTAAAATTTCTCTTCCTTCTCCCTCTCCTTCTTCTCCTTCCCCGGCCATGATAGATTCTTCACACCGATATAAGAATCAACCCACAAAGTTAATCGCTTCTTCCTCTAGTTCTATAAATGGTATGTTGAAGAAAGGTTCTTCTTCTTCCTCTTCACTAGGGATTTCTAACTCTTTAGCTAGAATATGTTCCCCCCGTAGAAGTGAAAAGGTCACTCCTTCACAGGAGACCTAGATCTTCTTCCTCTAAGACCCGCTCGCGGGATGGTAAGCACGCAGATCCTCCCTAATTGGATTTCCATGACCTTAGAACTTCGTAAGTCTATGGCTAGTGAAATATCGAATATGGGTTTGGAGATGGAGGTGGATCACTTTCTAGTCTTGGTGGAGTGAGTGGTGTCGTAGGGATTAAACTCTCGCTCTAGCCATGAGTTCCTTTCTCTACGTACATTGCTTTGGATGTAAGAAATGAGGCTACCTAATTACACTTTCGGCAACGACGCCTAAAAAATTTTTGAACAATTTAGTGTCTCAAATTTTGCATTAATTATCAATCCAGTGTTTGTAAACTCGATGTATGTATACCATATGCGCTTGCTAACCTACTCCTTGCATTTCATTGTTTTATATTTTATGTTGTTTTGTGGGGATTTTTGTTCTTTGATGTCTAAGAATGTTTAATCTAAAAGTATGAATATATTTAAGTGAATTCAATGAATTTTAGAAGGAAGAAAAGGAAGTGTTCCTAAATTAATCTAATTTTCATAAATAAATCAAAAATCGTGAAGGTTTAACCTAATTTGTGAACAAAGCATCTCTTATCTTATTATTAGTTCTAATCCATAGATCTAATTCTAAGACTAAGATTGAAAATCGTAATAAAGTTATCTTTAAGTGAAAGCAGAAAATGAAACAACTAATGTATCGTTACTTCAACATTCAATTATTATGTATGACCTTATTGAGATGGAGTTAAGTAATTGTTTGTACTTTAACCTCGCTAATGTCCTAGAACAAGAAAAGAATGCAATGAAAAATATCTAAGGTATATTTATTTACTTCCAAATATTCAATTATGGAGCATGATCTCCTTTGGAGATAGTGTTTAAAACTAAATTATGTTTAATGAACTAGAAAACTATGGAAAGTCCGCAAAGAGGTAACTTTAAATTGGTACTCATTAAACATTCAACTATTCCATCTTGAAATATGATTAAATTAACCTCTTTTTAGAATTATTTTTTAGGAATATTATGTTTGTAATTAAATGAGGATCCTAAAGTAAAACATGAAAGCATGTAAGACTAACTAGAAAACTAGTGTATTTTTTTGACCTTTCCGTAACATTCAAATGTGAGTGTTAACTCTCTGAGATGCTTATGTGAGAAGTCAATTATGCCCTTGTATCTAAAAATAAAATGACAATATGCAAGGTAAATTCAACCATCGTATGTACAAGACATTTAACCATTTAGTTTAGGATTAGCATATTGAAAACGGCTTTTGGAAACATCTGTTGGCACAAAGAATTGAGCAATTCTCGCTCTAAAGAAATAAAGGACAAAACAATAAAACTAAGCAAATCGTGATTTCTTATCATTTAATCTTTAATTTAGTTTGAAAACAAGAGAGTTTTCTATTTCCATGAAAACTGAAGAATAAGTCCGTATAGTTGTGATTATCATTATGCTATTGATTGAAAACTGAATGAAGAATAGTTTCTAATTAGAAACAGATTTTCCGGAAGAGTAGAGGAAAAATTTAACTAAAAACATAAATGAAAAACCTCCTTCGATAGGGCTCGCAACCTGGGATGTGTATGGACTGCCACAATTTCGGGTTATTTTATTTACCACTCATTGTCAACATGAACTTTAAAGGATTAAAATAAAGTAGATAAATAACAATATATCAACAAAAGCTATTAACACTTAAAATCGTTGAATTATCTTCCTGCTCTATGCAAACTTATATTTAAAATAGAAAATTACACACCCTTTTTATGAGTAAAACTTAGCCACAAAGCACCAAATTATAATTGTAATAAGACTATTGACTTTTGATTTTCCACGCATACAAATCAAGAGTTCTACTACTTTTTAGATAGAATCCTTTGACTCATCCCCCACCATGGTTTTAGGTTCAATTTTCTATCGATCTGTACTTATAGAGAAGGATAGAATCACGAGGAATGATTCTAGAACACCTATGTGACCCAATTCTTCGTTTGACACTTGGAACCTCCGTTAAACCATGAGAGTCACTATTAATACATAGTTAGTCATGTGAAGAGGCTACATTCGTAGCTAAATTGCAAAAAATCACTCAAATAGAAAGAGCATGAAAATATAATATGGAAATCATTTACCATCCCAAGACAAAAAATAGCATTCTTCATTGATTTGGGTCCGTGATATTATGTAAAAGTGATGAAAGAGGGAAGAAAAAAATTTCAAAAAGAGGGTAATAATCCTAAGGTTTAACAACTTTGTGTAACAACGTAGACCGGGAAGAAGTGATTAAATTCAAACGGAGGGCCTCTTAGTTGAGAATATCAGAATCTTTTAATGATGTCTATGATGATGTATTACGGGAGAAGATTGCCCACTTAGCTACCGATATGTAACTTCCATGGATTTCGTAACCAATTTATGCAATGCTATCCTAAATTTTGAGGTTGTTGACACAGTATTATGGCCCGCATTGAGTTAACTTCATGGGATCCTACTCTTGTAGTTCCCTTTTGTAGAAAAGGCCTCCTTGGAAGAAGCTAATAATCCAACAATGATCTTATACTTGAGTTCCCTAAGTTCAAGAAGTTAAATCTTCTCCAAATGGGCATAGTAAATTTCTGTCTGGTGAAAGATAAGTGCGCGTATTCTTATGTTCCGTGAAATGCCATTCATTTTGCCTTATTCAAGACCTAGACTAGTTTGAAACCATTTATGGAGGATGAGAAGCATGCCCGTAATAATTCATGAGCTACCTAGGGTCTGTCATGAGAAGAGAATATTGAAGGACACCGACCAATTTTAGGCATGCTTCTAAGTTTTCTAACAAGGTGAGAGCGTATGCTTTGCACCATCCCTAGCTTTTCTACGGTCGTTCCGGGCGGGGGATAGATTTTGCGGTTTCCTCGCGCAGGCCACTTCGTGGCCCGACCGAAAGAGAAGGGGACCCATTTTCTCCGGAAGGAGAAAAATCTGGCATTAATGTTAGCAGTGAAGAGGACAAACCGAAAGTTGGTGATGGTTATGTTAACCAATGGATGAGGACGATGTTGTGGAAGGATCATTATCATATGACAATGGAGGTTGAAATATGTGTGATTTTGTTAGTCGGATTGCGATGAGTGGCGTGATTTGGAGGATGGAGAGATTGGTCTCTGCACCAAAACCGTAGTGCTCTCGTACAGTATAATTGTCTGTGTCCCCGCAGGAGAAAGCCATGTGCAACAGTGGCCGGATCGAGAGAATATTGGTGACTGAAGCTAGAACTTTGGGCTAAAAATTATATTCAATGAAATATCCATCCGTAAATGTAATAATTTGAAAATTATATTCACTTGAGATCAACGCTCGTTGAAAGTGAAAAAGGTATAGTTTGAAATACAAGGTAAAACTGCCAAGTATTAATAGAGTGTAATGTCTCAAAATTTTAGCCTCAAAGATAAATGAACATTAGAGTTAGTAAAATAGCTCTGGCCGGTGAATAAATGGGCAGTAGGTGTTTCCATAAGTCTCCTAAGGAGGATAAAAACACTGTAGTGTGAAAGGAGACACTTTATAGCTTAACAAATACCCATGTGTGAATAGGGATAAATCGTAACCGTTTTCGATTAAGTCAACATGGGGCTTGTGGAGGAGGAGGAATCCAAGGAGGAATACCAGCTTTTGGAGGGGATGTATCTTTGGACAGAGATGACCTAATTGGATAGGGCTCGTTAGGGAACCTAACGGAACCTTAGTCGAAGGAAGGCAAAACCAAGGTAACCTTAAACCACGCCTAGCCTTGTAGCTAGCTCCTAAAAGAAGCGAAGAGGCCTTTCCCAGATAAATATTCAACAAAGTACAATTATAAACTAACATTAGCTAGCCACAATAATGATGTTTTTTATAACCTCATAGATTGTACGTAAAAGATGGGGCACTGAATTTAGAAATTAAATAAGAGACATGGTATTTCATGGGGCAAGGTAGGAAGTGAATTTAATAATTAAATTTAAATAATGATGGGATGGTAAGATTTAGGAGGAGCCCAAAAGGGCATAGGAGATGGATCCTTTTCAAACATAAGAAAACATAGAGTTTTTAATGATTTCACGTTACATTAAAAATGGATTTCTACCTATTCATCTTGAAAGCATTCGAAACAGTAGGCGGAATGAATGAATGGTAAATATTGCAAATGTATGTATGAACACAAAGGAAAGAAAAAAATGCTAAAATTCATATCGTAGGGATCCTACAAATTTAGCCGTACATTTTTATTAATTTCCCGTCAATTGTTACAAGTGAGCTATATGTCCTCGTTGAGCCCAACTATTCCACATCGAATTCTCTCTATTTTTACAAATAATTGAAAATTACATTAAATAGACAAATTTGAGGGAAGCGCAGATCCACAAAAGAAAAGTGAGTTGTTTTACCACCAAGAACCGGGAATTCGTAAATACAGTGAGACCAACAATCTACCCCCGAAAAGAAGGAGCAACAATACATTTTTGAACATATGGAACGTTTGTTGTTACATTTGCGTTAAATCGAGGGAGAAGACAAACCGTAATGATTCTTGTGCTTCATAATTAGTTTCTCAAAGCTGATCGTTTCTTTTCTTTTTGTTTTGAAAAACTTTTATACCGAGAAAATGCTTCGAAACTAACAAAAATGAAATTATGAAGCTAAAATGAAGAAATAACCCTCAAAAGAATATGCAAAGAGCAAAGGGAAATGACGTGGGCCCAAATTGCAATTTAATTAAAACAAGGAGTATCACATAAGAGGAGAATGCGATTGGAGTTTGTTATTGCGATTAGTGTATAAGAGGAAAGGGCACCTAATCGCAATCGTAACCGTATGAGAGGAATAGGCATATTGGAACGCAGGCATAAAACTTGTGATGTATTAGAATAATGCAATAGGGACAAAAGGATAATTCGTCAAGGCACGAGTTATATCCTTCAAATGAATAAAATGGTTACACTTTGATAACATCAAAAGTGATTTTTTATTTATTTATTGAAAGGCGTAAAAGGTTTTGGGTGGGGGATCGGGGAACTAAATCGCAATCGCAAATCGGCATTTTGGAGCCGACAACACAGAAAAGAATGAATGAACATGCGATGTGATAGTGTATAGGGAAAAGGGGTCATCGAACGTGAATCGGATGCGTATAGAAGTGAGTGGTTAAGAATCATGGGGAACGCCTAAATTGCGATTGGCATGTATCCATGGGGGAAAGGCTAGTACGGTTTTAAACACTTAAGAAATCCTTGAAAATTAGCTAGCGGCATTTACAAGGAAAACCCTTTTGAATGAAGTGGTGGAAATCACAAAAGTGCCTTGATCAATCGCAATTGGAAGACCCGATGTTGGGAGGAGGGCATGGTTTGGAAACGCCGATTACAATTGGTGATCGTACTCAATCTAGAGAAATGTAATAGGGAAGCAACTGTGAGAGGTTGATTGCAGACATGCGATTGCGATGATGCGGAGTCACATCTCGACCATCGTACCGCCGATCGTATCAACGTCCGGGGCCGTGATCTGGACCGGGTTAATCGTGATACTCAATCGGGAGTTGTGATTAAGTGACGCGATCGGATCGTAGGTAGAGAGAGAGAGAGAGAGGGTGGAAGGCAGACGAAGAGGGGGATTATAATAAAAATTTAAAATTTTATGAAATAAAGTCTGGCGTCAAATGAAAAGTGTTGGTTAGCTATGGGGGACCTTGTTCACTTAGTACAATTTTTCGTTCCGTAAGCCGCCTTGAGAGCATAACATATCGTTGGAAAGCTCTTTTCCTAGATCTTTCCTTCTTTATGGAGACATTTAAGAACGTGATTTCTGTTAATTAATTTTTTTTGTAAACACTTCCGAAACACAGTGGAGGTGATTTGGTGGAGAGGAAGCGTTTAAAGTGCGACTTATTACATATGTAGGAAGATATAAAATTACACAGAAGATGATAATAAAAATTGTTACTGACAGCTACCCCCAAAACATGGTTTTGAGGTGAAAAATCATATCAAGATCATTAAAAACATTTCTTTGATTTTGGTGCTTCTAGTTTATTTGACCTCCTCATGACTTTGTTGATATTCATCGATACTGACTCATTAATTTGACCATGATGAGACCTTAGAAACCTAATGAAACCAACCTATGACCCATTAAGGACCAGAAAGTGAAAGGAACTATGACCGACATCAGACAAAATTAACAAGTTTTTAGTGATGTGAAATCGATGAAAGAACACTACATTTATCAATGTGGACCCGATAACTCATTGAATGATGAAATTTTATGTAGAGCAAATTTCTAATACGTAAATGCAAAAGAGCAATTTATCACCGATGGAGTAATGACAAGACCGACTAAGGTGACAAGGTGGAAAGCAACCATATTCTATATATGAAGGGGATGGCAAAGTATTATTCTTCATGTTTTAGCTTATTATTCTTGTCTCAAGCAAGCACCTGTTGTCGCTTCTGGCCGCCAGGTGGCTGTTGTTTAGCATCGGTGTTCCTTAGCGGAACTGGCATCCCTCTCTGAGGAGCCTCATTGGGAGAGTTATCTATCATTCCACATCGTGCTTTTAGGCGAAGCTTAGCCAACTTCATCAACGTGAAGCGCGCAGATCAAAGGTTGCAGCTGGGTGCGCAGTTGGGAGAAGGGATTGGAACTCATTCCCCGAGCTAGTTTCTCATCACAGAAGCGTTTCCTTCATCGAGGGATCTTTGGAGAGCTCCAAGAGTTTATTTCGGACCGTGAAATTATACCACACATTTTCTACACATTCCTGTGCTGTTGTTCCAGCATGAATGCGTTATTTTGAGCGCGTGTCAGCGTATGGTTTGGTGGCTCGTTGTTGAGTTTCTTGTATTGGAGGTTTCATCTTTTCATGGGAGGAAGCTCTCGAGGGATATACATCATATCAAAATATTTCAGCCGTATACACTCATGTGTTTAAAATAACAGTAGTGATGATTCGCAATATTTTGAATATCACATTTTGTATGTAGAGTATTTGACAAGAAACCTTGCTTATTATGTTGTATTTTGGTATAAGGAGTATGATCTCATTTAATGAATATTCGTATTAATATACGATAGATCAGTTGTTCTCTCGGTTTTCTTTGCTGCAACTCTGTTGGAAATGTTACATTGATGGCAAAGGAAGACAGAGTGGGCACTTCAACTATTCATAATGCATGAGACACAATAAGAGGCAACAGAGAAGCTTTAGAGCAAGGACAGCATTAGACAAGCAAAAAGAGGCAGTTAGTATTTGAAGGTTAGCGGAGAAGAATAGAGAGGAAGATACATTTAATAAAGACAAAGCACATATGAGCAAGAGATGTTAAAACAACTATAATGGGGCTTAGAAAGTTGGGGCACCCATCGTATAACAGAAGATTTGTTTTTTAGCGTTAACGTGTACTTGTCAAGTTGAGTTCGTGTGAATTTTTTTTCGAGAATTTGCTTGTAGGCGTTCGGTAGAATGAGAATGCGTCGCCGCGATGAATACGATCTCCGTGATCGGTTATGTGTGATGTCGTTGAACCCCCGCAGAACACAACTGACTATGTGAATGTATGAGCCGTGTAAGCTTCGGTGGTAAGTATGGAAGGTCTAACGATGCCGTGGTATTGATTAGTCCATGAGTTCCCATGAATATATGATAGAGCCTTTAAATAATAAGGTGTAACTTTTGCAGGGGAGGATTTAACCCCGTACAGAAGAGCGTGTTTGGAGTGAACAGTGATGTGAGTTTGTTTTGACGTACCACCTTTGCGCCTGCATGTATTTTAGGAGTTGAGAGCGATTCTCCACAGATCATTCGTACACGTAAGCAGGTGACCCATGGAAAATTGCCTCCACTTCCGTGCTACCGTGCATTAATTATCGTACCAAAGATGCGGAGTGATATTGACACAAGCGTCGTATCCGGGAGGGAAGCATCTACCTGTGGTCACTAAGCAGGAGCGCACGAAGGTTACCCAAGGCAGGGCGCCATCGCACGTTATCGTCCGTGCAAGTTGTCAGACAATATCCGTCGGATCAACAGAATCATGCGATGTGATGTCCGCTATTGACGGGGGGATTGTTAGTGTCGGGGTCTCGCTTAATTTATATTGCGCGCGTTGTTGTTATCCCGTGTTTAACAAAGCGATTATAAGCGGCTCAATTGATTTAAAGTTTCGGTATATATTCAAAATTCCCAAAGTCTCTGAATATCCTATAAATAAGCATTATATATATATTTAATAGGGAATGTAATATAATTTGACGTTTTAAAAGGTTATATAAGAGTGATCATATTTATGTTAAATAAAAAACAAAAGCAATAACATTATTAATAGTTTGAATCGTATATATGGATACATGACGATATATATATTGTGCTAAAGTTTCAAACATATGTAATAAGATTGGGTTTACTACAAAGCCCTAAAATTGGGTTTACAAAAGCTTGCAAGAACGAAAGTACTAGAGACAAAAGAACAGTAAATATGGCACAAAAGAAAAAAATGAATTGAAATTAATGAGCTTCACAATTATGCTGGGCGTTCATGCATGAACAAGAGAATGTAGACAGTAGCCCTATAGTCACAGATGGTGTACCAAATTTTAAGTAAAGTGAATACATAAATAAACACAAAGGGGGAACGAAGTAGTAGCAGAACAACCACTCAATAGTAGCAGTAGACAAACTCAGTAGCTAAGGTTCAAAAGGAGCCGAGTGGTATTGAAATGCATAAATCGAAAATGTAAATATTTTTATTATATTATTAGATGCAAAAGGAAAGTATCCTAAGGAAAAGACAAAATTCCATTGTAGCATGGAAATTTGCACATATTGTTATAATTTCTTAAAAATGAGTTGATAAAGGAATGAGAAGAAGGCAAGCAAGAGTTTACATCTGTCACTCCACCTTATGAATACAAATACCATGTGAGAACTCTATATAGATAATATCACTTTGATATGCAATAACAGCGTATTTATTAGAGAGAGTAAATTCAGAGAAGGCAAGAATATAGAAGTGTGATATAAAGAAGATTAAGAGAAGAAGACAAAAGACACACACATTTAGCCGATATCTGGTAAATCGTTAAACATTCAACAGATAAATTGAGGAAAGTCGGAGCTTCCCTATCAAGTTGCAATGATAGTCACAACAGTCGAACGTAGTGTTGGTGCCCCGTGTAGAAAATTCGTTAATAGCGGATTTGCAGGTGCTTCCTTGAAGTTGTAGTCATAATTTAGGTTGGAGCTTCGTAGGTTGGTGCCCTTTCGTATAAAAACAATGGTGAGAGGGAGTTGAGCTTGCTCTTTACATCACAACAATAATAAGATGGTTTTCTCCTTTATGGGGTTTTGCCCTATATCTCGGTGTCTCTCCGTGCTGATTTTTTATGTGTTAATCTGACGTATATCATTCTCTTAATACCCGCCATTTCCCATATTAAGTCTCTTCAATATATTATATTAATACTGGTCAGCTACATTCTAAGATTACTCACATATTAAGTTGACATGAAAATGAAGGTGTAAATAAGGTTTAATAGAAAGTTTAAAAGATGATGAATGTGTTAAACCCATTCACCCTCTTCCGATTAATGGCGGTTCAACAAACTCTCTTCAGACTACGCTAGCCCTTACATCAACTCGATTTTACAATTAGTTTTAGCACTTTTGGCAATCTCAGGTGGGAGATCCGTTTAACCCACTCTCGTTTATGGATTTGTTTCAGCTCTATTCTTTGATTTAGGGTTTTATATTGATTAATTTATGGACTGGATCCAAGAGTCTATTTCTATTGTTTTATTGCATATGTTGCTAGAAATACGTTTTTTTAATGCATGATTCATGAGCTATTCCAGTTTTGGGATATTAAGGTGTTGGTATCAAAGCACAGATCTATGGCTCGGCCCGTAAGATCCATTGCCGAGGAAGGAGATGACGAAGCCGCAATATCTGTGATAAAAGAAGGAGAAAGGAAGACAAGTTTACAAAGCTTCTTCCAAAATCTATGTAGTGAGCTTTCAAGGAGAGCCTAAGAAATGAGATTGGAGATGGGATCTCCAAGGGAAGTTGAATTCCAGAGATGAATTCAAGGATTTTCGACATGGTGAGTGTGAGCATGTAGCTACACACCATGATGGCCATTGGGCAGCTCAAGTTCCTAGATCTATCTTGAGATGGATGGGAGGAGGAAGAATGCTTCTGTCAGCTTAGGATGACTCTTAGTAATTTGTTGCCTAAGTATGAATCTAAACTAAGAGGTTTAGAGATCATAATGATTTCCAAGACTTTTTCAAGATCCGCAGGAGAAGACACACAGACGCAAGTATATTTCTTTCTATCTACTTTTTTCCATATCACTCATATGTTCACCGGACCCTAGTGAAGGAGCTTGATTCCTATTTGCCACTACACCATATTTCCGAAGATGGAAGTTTATTAGAGTTGCAGCTACCGCATTTCGCAGGTAAGGTTTGCGGCACGATGGATTTTTGAATCTTGTTCTTTAAAGAACGAAACACTTTCTTATGCAAGGTTCATAGAAACATTTATGGGAAGGTTCGTGAAAACTTCCTAAGGCATATGAGCAAGGAAATTTGAGAGAACAAAAAACCATTTCGATGTCACAAGCAAAAGAACCCCCACTTCAAAAAACCATGGGAGGAGCCGATATATTGTGACCACACATTGTCGGGAAGCAAGGCTTCAGCCTGTTATTCTCGAACAAGAGGGCATGGGGGATTCCTTTTCATAGGAGAATCCAAATCGTTGAGATGTTTCCACACACATCGAGGGAAGATGAGGGCAAAAACAATGTCACATTTAGAGCACATCCTTAAAGGCCCCGTAGGGAGGATACATATGCTCTCATAGATGGATTCTTGTATCTCCATAAAAGAAGTTTTTAGGATCTCACATGGAGGTCTAAGCACACCCGTTGAGCAAAGATGATTATGCGCATTTCCACCGGAAGGAGGAGGTAGAGTGGGTGAGCAACATCAACTGATGAGAAGCACACACCCTTCTCTTAAAGCTACCCAAGGAAGAAGTAGATTGTATTACAAATGTTAGCAAAGGCAAGGTTTCCAACCATATGTATGCCTACTCTTGACATTGATGTTCACTACATGAGGCATTCCACTGTGTGAGTGCTACCCGCATCTATATTTGATGAAATACATCTTTGTATTTGGATTCACCACTTTGGGATTTTGGAGAGGTGAAAGACTTCCAGCATGGGGGATGCTGTGTGAAAGGTGTATAAACATATGAGAGCTTCACATGCCGTATCACCGCCGCTTATCTCTTAGAGGATTGATCCTTATTTGAGATCTCATCTTTGGTAGAGCACTCTCCAAGGATCTTGCATGCATGATTGATCACCGTATGGAGATGAAAGATACATGGTGGATAATGTATTACCCGTCTTTATGGTGCAAGATCTTTCTGACTAGATCTTCTAATCTTAGTGGAGAAGCTGCCACATGCAACACATGACTTTCTTCTATGTGCACTTTGAGGCATATTTCCATTTGGCGTGGAGGAGTTCACTTGGGAGGAATTTCCTAGTATGACATATTTCGAAGATATGGGGAGATGTACAGCTCGGATGGTGAGTAGAGAGGATGTCATGCCCACCTTCCTACTCTGTCAGAGTAAGGGACTTAGTTGAGCTATTTCACCAAGGACCTTAAGCACATGATGGAGGAGGTATAATTTCACATTTCTATCGTACTTATTTTCCTTGTTTGAGCAGCATGATGTAACAAGAAGAATTATCTCTTCGTACATTGTATGATGATGTACTTTCACTATTTGGTGCATTGATCCTATTATCCTTTTGATGATTTGGTGGGGAAGCCACATGTTTCTTTGTGTGCACCATTGACACCATATTGTAACTTCATGTGTTCATCTTATGAGATGATCAGGCAAGTAAAACAAGCAATGGGGAAAGTACTCTTGTTAATTCTTATTTTTGATGTAGTGAAATGCTGGATGCATTGCGTTGTTTCCATGAGTGTGAATCTGCTGGCCCACTTCCTCTCGGCTATTGTGGAAACTTGTTTTTATTGTACCTTGGTTTGGCGTATTTTCGTATATGCTTTTCTCAAGGGAAGCTTTGCATGGAGAGAGAAACTAACTGGATGGTATGGCACTCATATGACAGAGCAACATATGACTTGTTTATATGGGGGCATTGCCGTGTTGACTATCATGATCTTACTTCATCGCTTGTATGAGGAAGAGAGCGAGGCAACAAAAAAAGTGTCGGTTATGGTTACACTGGGAGAGCATGGGAAAATTCTTCCCACACCTTTCATAAGATTTCTAAAGAGAAGGAAGGCACATTCATGCAGCAAGGAGGCTACCCTTCACATCGAAGGACGCGGAGAGACTTCCATGCTCGTGAAGAAGATCTTCTCACTTAGCGTACGGGATGGTGGAGGCCCTTTGCATGTGGAATGTCACGTGAGAATTCAGGAGTGGAGCCAAGAGCCTTGCTCCTAAGGGGCCCACAATAATAAGTCACTTGAGAGCATGTTTCTGGCTGATGGAGTGTTCCAAAAGGGAGTATGCACCCTCCTCTTGCAGATTTTTATGAGGGGATTTCATGAAGACTACCTGGCGGACCTCACCTTAGCTTCAACAAGGTTTATACAAGAGATAAATTTATGCTTTTTTATTACTCTATTTAGTATTCGTACTTTCACCATATGGTAACACAGTAATGTTCTCCACATAAGAGCAAGATTATTTATGGTTTCGTGGTCACTTTAGGGACAAATATTGTAATTTTGATAACCCATCTCTACATGAATTTGGGAAAGTGTTGTATTGATTTCATTGTACACATGTGGTATATATGTATACCATATTTCTTTACAAAGATGAGCTAATACACAATCGTTACCTCAAGAACAACTTGCCAACTGATGCTTTAATCAGTAATTAAAAGGACCGCATCGTATCCACTAGAGAGACCATATGTATCATCTGAAATCAGTATACAAATCTTCAAATGATGAATTTGGATGCCATGGTTATGATGCCATTCATTCTGTATGGAATGGTTTGAAGGATATGACTTGGATTTTGAGGAAGGGTATTTGGAGACCAATATTTCGTCATCGGGAGGGAATCATGTTGCAGCCTCGAAGATCAGTATATACCCTCTATACTTATCATTATGTGAAAGAGGAAGACAACAAAGGGAGTGACCCTCTTGCTCATCATTTTTTATTTGCTTCAGCCCACCTAATACTGCTGCTGGAGCGCAAGGGTGGGGGAGGATATTTTTCAAAGTGAGTTGGCCATGTTGGAGGGCAGACTCACTATTTGGATAATAGCATGGGTGAGGGATGTATTCATTCACCATGATGATCATAAATCACACTTTGTGGAGGCCATGAGACAACAAGCAAGTTTCATTCACACTTCACCTTGATCGATGTAGACCTTTTGTTTTGCACATTTGGGAGGAACATGGGCTTATATTTTATTTAGATTCTTTTTGATGCAAAGATGGAGGACATTTATGGGAGGCCACATGAGGAGGAGGAGAATTTTTATCTCCTTTACATTTTCTTGAGTTAAAGAAATATTTTGGACAAAGAGAAATCGTAATGTTCCAAAATTTTAGTTCCAAAGCTAAATGAACATTAGAGCTAGCAGCAGCCTCTAGCTCGGTGAATAAATGGCAGAGTGTCATAAGTCTCCTAAGGAGGATAAAAATACTCTCCAAGTGTGAAAGGAGACATCATTCTTGTCTTAATAAAACACTTCATGTGTGAACAGATAAAATCAAACTACTTTGACCAAGCTGATGCAGCTAGGAGGAGGAGGAATCCAAGGAGGAATAATGTTGCGCTTTGGAGAGAGATGTATTTTGACAGATATGACCTAATTGAGTGGGGAAAAGGGAAAGAAAACTCATATTATATAAGTAAGGGATAAGACCATTTTCATAAGTTTTAGCTTATTATTCTTGTTCCGCCAAGACTTGTTGTCGTTTGTCACAGCAGCGTGTCAAGGTTGTTTAGCACTGGGTGTTCCCGAGCGTAACTTTCCTCATCCTTGAGGAGCCTCATTGGGACAGTTTTCCAGTATTCATCATTCCACATCAATTTTTTAGTCCAAGCCTGCACTAAATTTCTTACCGCAAATTTTTCCGTAGATCGTGTTGTTGCTAGTGCAATAAGCGTGGAAGGGATTGAACCCTGCCCCGAGCTAGTTTCTCATCGAGGATGTTTCCTTCACTTGAGTGGATCCGCTGAGACAAAGATTATTTCAGATTCATGGCATCAGACCACACATTTCTGAGCATATTCCGCATTGTTCCAGCCTAGGAATGCGCTATTTTGGAGGCAATGCTTAGGGTGCATGGTTCGTGCTCCGTTGTCGAGTTTCTTGTGATTGAGAGGTTCATCTCATGGAGGAAGCCCTTGAGGATACATAAGACAAGAAATCCTTAAGCCTTACACACTCATGTGCTTCAATAAGGCAATGATGATTCATTAATTCTTCGAATATCACATTTTGTATGCGTAGTGTTCGATGTGTTAAAACCCTCACGGTTATCTTGTATTTTGTATAAGGAGACTAGATCTCAATTATTAATGCATATTTGATTAATATACATATATTTGTTGTTCTCTATTTTTTTTAATTGTAAACCCTCTCTAGACTGCGCATTCCCTTACAAATTCTGGGGATTTTGGTACTGGGTTTTAGCACTTTTTGGCAATCCTGTGAGATCTTTTAACCCACCTAGTTTGATTTAATTAAATTATATTATTTGATTTGGGTTTTATATTGATTAATTTATGGGATCAAAGAGTCTATTTCATCATTTTATTACATATGTTTCTATAAATTCATTTTTAATGCATGATTCATGAGTTGTTCCGTTGTGATATTACACAGACAAAGGCTTAGGGATCCTCTCGCTTAGCCTATGATCAAGTTTTAGAGGAAGGAGAGAGATGGACAGAAATATAGCTTCTGTGATGTAAGGAGAAAGGAAGAAAAGCTTACAAAGCTTCTTCCAAAATCTATGTAGAGCTTGGCTAACAGCTTTTGGGAAGAATGAGATTGAGATGATCTCCACATGGAGTGTTGAATCTAGAGTCGAATTCAGATTTTCACATGGTGAGTGTGAGCATGTACCACACACCATGATGCACAAAGCAGAAGCGTATGCCTAGATCTATCTTGAGATGGATGGGAGGAGTGAAGAATGCCCAAGAGGATGACTTCAGTGACGAGCCTTCGAAGTGGCGTAACCCAACCCAGAGGCGTAGAGATCACATCGTACTTCAAGAGTTTTGAAAGATCCGTATGGAGAAGAGAAAGGTGAGACGCAGCAAGATTATTCTTATCTAAATTTTCCGTGATTACTCACATGTTCGAAATCGGAGCCTGGGTGAAGGAGCTTGATTCCTATTTGCAACCACACCATATTTCCGAAGATGAATCCATTAGAGTTGGGCAACGCTCGCATTTTAGAGGTAAGGCCTGCGTGCTTTCTGTGTTTTTTTAATCTTGTTTTTAAAGAACGCAAACACTTTCTCTTATGCAAGGTTCACAGAAACATTGATGGGTTGTTGCTTGGTGAAAAAAATCTCCTAAGGCATATGAGCAAGTAGAAAACTTGAGAGAACAAAACCATTACATGTCATAGAGGAACTCTACTCGTAAAACCATGGGAGAGCTGATATTCGCACTACACATTGCCGTAAGCAAGGCTTCCGCCCTCATATTCTTAAACAAGAGGGCATGGGGATTCTTTTCACAGTGATAATCTAAATCGTTGAGATGTTGCCCATACACATTGAGGAAGATGAGGGAAACCACGCACACATTTAGAGCACATCTAGTGCCTCATGTAGAGGGAGGAGGAGCAATATGCTCCTGCGAAGAGGATTCTTGTATCCTTACAAGAATTTTCTCAGGATATCACATGGAGGTCCAAGCACAACTAACGCAGTTAAAGATGATTGCAGCATTGCACTGGAAGGAGGAGGTAGGGAGGAAGAGAATCATCAGCTGATGAGAATCACGCACCCTTCTCCCTGCTTCCGGGTAAAAGCTAATGCAATGAAGAAGCAGACTATATGCACCGTGAAAGCTGTGTCAGCAAGGTTGCTCAACCATATGTACAATTCATTTTTGACATTGATATCTCACTACATGGAGGCGCTTCCATCGTGGAGGCCACCCGAGCTAGAGCCGATGAACACATATTGTATTTGGATTCACCACTCTTGGATTTTGAGAGGGTGAAATACTTTGGCATGGGGGATGTTGCAAGTAGGCGTACACGAGGAGAGCTTCACATGCTGGTATCACCGCCGCCCGTCTCTTAGGAGGATTGATCCTTATTGGAGATCTCACCCTTTGGCAGAGTACTCCAAGGATGTTGAAAGAAGCGGCATGATTCTTGATGACCCTGGATGGAGATGAAAGATATACGAGGGATGATGTGGTCATCTATTCTTACGGAAGGATCTTCTTGACTAGATCTTCTAGTCTTATAGCCGCGACATGCAAGACATGAGGACTTTCTATGCACTTTGAGGTAATATTTTCCATTTGATGGAGGAGTTCACTTTCAGAGGGTATTTAGCATGAAATATTTCAAGACATGGGGAGATGCATAGCTCGGATGGTGACAGAGAGGATGTCACAGCCCACTCTTCTCATTGGGAGTATGAGAATTTCCGCTGAGCTATTCAAACCTCAAGAACTCATACATGATGGAGGAGGTATAATTTCACATTTTTGTATCAGGTATTTCTTTTCTCCTTGTTTGATAACATGATGTGTCGAAGAAGAATTATCTTCTTTCATATTGTATGATGATGTACTTGTAGCTATTTGTAGCATTGATCTTGGCTATCCTTTTGATGAGTTGTGGGGAAGCCACATGTTTCTGGTGCACCATTGACACCATATTGTAATTTAATGTGTTCATCTTATGAGATGATCATATAAACAAGTGGCCGGTAAAGCACTTGTTAATTCTTGCCTTTGGATGCAGAAAAGGATGCATCACAATGTTCCAGAGGGAACTATGATTCACCTACCTGTTGTCATGTGGCAACTTTTTTTATTGTAATTTTTGCTTCCATGTATTAGTCGATATGTTTTTTCTCAAGGGAAGTTTTGTATGGAGAAAACTAATTGGATGGTATATGGAACCTATATGATAGAGCAGCAGAAGACTGTTTATATGGGGCATCATAAGGCGTCAATTATCATAATATTACTTCATCGCTTGCATGAGGAAGAGATGAGGCAACAAAAAAAAGTTTTTGTTACGAAGTACACTTGGGAGAATATGGGAAAATTTTTTCCCATACTTTTCATAAGATTTCAAAGATAAGGAAGGCACATTCATGGTGCAAGAGGATACCCTTAGCATTGAGGGACTTCATGAGAGACTTCCATGTCGAATAAGATCTTCTCACTTAGCGCACGATGGTGGATAGCTTTGAAGTGGAATTGTGTTGAAAATGGAGTGACAAGAGCTCCTTGTTCCAAGGCCCACAACACTCGCTACCGAGAGCATGTTTCTACGATGGAGTGTTCCAAAGGGCAGGCACCTCTCTCCTTGCAGATTTTTATGAGGGGATTTCTATGGGAAGTATCACTCATGGAACCTACCTTTAGCTCACACATGATGCATGCAGAGACACATTTATGTGCTGTTGATTACTCTTCTATTGAGTACTGTATTTCTCTTCACCATATGTAAACAAAAGGCATTGTCTACATAAGAGAGATTATTTATGGTTTATGGTCACTTTAGGCTGAATATTGTAATGTTGATAACCCATCTCTACATGACTTTGGGAAAGTGTTGTATTGCTTTTGATTGCACATATCCTACATATGGAAGCTACTACTTTGTTGTGAGATGAGCCATTGGATGCATAGTCAAAATATCTCAAGAATAACTTGCCACTTGATGCTTTGAATCAAATAGCTAAAAGGACTGTACGCATCCACTAGAGACCATATGCATCATCCAAACTTGCACATAACCTTCAACCATTTTCTGATTTGATGCTAAGTGGTGACGAGATGTGTCATTCATTCAGATGTGGAATGGTTTGGGTTGACATGACTCGTGACTTTGAGTGAAGGGACTTTGGAGACTCAATCTTCACAATGAGGAAATCATGTTGTAGCTCAAGATCGCATACCCTCTACACTTATCATCAAAGGGAGAGGAGGATAGCGGAGCAGGCCTCATTCTCTTATCATGTTCATTTATTCAGCCCCACCTACATTTTTATACAAGGTGGAGGATACTTTTCATGAGCGCTCATGTTGGAGGGCATCACCATTTGGGATGTGGGATAGCATGGGTGAGGAGGCAATTCTTATTCACCATGATGATCATAAATCTCACTTTGTGGAGCCTATGAGAAAACAAGCAATTTTCCATTCACACTTTCCACCTTTCGATCGATGTGCAGACCCTTGGTTTTGCACACTTTGGAGGAAACATGGAGATTACAATTTATTTGCGTATTCTCTTGATGTAGTGATGGAGTGTCATCGATGGGAGGCCACATGAGGAGGAGGGGAGAAATTTTTTTCTCCTTTTTTGCATTTCTCGATAAGCGATAACAAAATATTTTGGAGGAGGACCTCCGTAATGTTCCAAAATTTTAGCCTCAAAGCTAATGGAACATTAGAGTTAGTAACAACTTCAGTCGTTGAATAAACGGGTAGTAGTGAATCATAAGTCTCCGTAAGGAGGATAAAAATAAATTAAGCGTGAAAGGAGACACTATTTCTAGCTTAATAAACACCTCCATGTGTGAACATGACAAATAAAACTGCTTAATTTAGTCAACAGCAGCTTGTGGAGGGAGATAAACTAAGGAGGAATAACTTCCGCCTTTTGGAGGGAGATGTATATTTGGAGCAGATATGACCTAATTGAGTGAAATGGAGGCAAGAAACTTCATATTCTATATACAAGGACAGTGATTATTCTTCATTTTTTATCTTATTATTCTTGTCTGGCAAGACGGAGTCCATGGTCACCAAAGGTGGTTGCAGTGCCGTTTAAAGCGACCGGGTGCCCGAGCGATCCCACCGCTCGAGGAGCCTCATTGGGAGAGTTCAGAATAATCATTCCACATCAATTTTTCAGTTGCTTTCAGTCAAAATAACTTCATCAAGACATTTTTTCCGCAGATTGCATGTTGTTGTTGGGTGTAGCAGCGTAATGTGATTGGAACTCTGCCTCGAGCTAGTTTCTATTTTCTGGAGGAACGTTTCTTCACTTGAGGGATCTTTTTTGAGATATCCAGAGCTTATTTAAGATCTATGTTACTGTGGCCACATTTCTAATATGCATTCTTGAACGTTAAGTTCAATTGGTTGAATGCGTTATTTCGTGAGTGCGTGCTTAGCATAGTTTGGTGTTCGTTGCTTGTAGTTTCCTTGTGATCGAGAGGTTCATCCTTCTGCTGGAGTGGGCCCTCGAGGGACATAGCATCAGACCGAGACATCCTTCTCACCTTTCTCTCACACCTGCGTGCTTCTGTTGTTGCGCGATGATTCGAATAATCGCTTCGAATATCACATTTTCTATGTAGAGTAAGTCGGATAAAGAAACCCTTGCTAAAATATGTTGTATTTTGTATATGATATCCATGTCGTTCACTTAATGAATATTTGATAAAAATATGAGTATATATATTTTTCATCATTTTCCCAGTGTAAAACCCTCTCTTATATTGCGCAATTTCACATCAACTCCGTATTTTCAGCCTTGGGTTTTAGTACTTTTTAGCAACCCCAGTGGGAGATCTATTTAACCCACTCAGCTGATTTGTTTCGTCCGTTTTTATTTAGGTT
This sequence comes from Pinus albicaulis, assembly GCA_034641835.2. Taxonomy (NCBI): domain Eukaryota; kingdom Viridiplantae; phylum Streptophyta; class Pinopsida; order Pinales; family Pinaceae; genus Pinus; species Pinus albicaulis. Next base: position 68,875 of record JAXQQM020075873.1, read on the forward strand.
TTATATTGATTAATTTATGTGATCCAAGAGTCAATTTCCACCGTTTATTATATGTTATTTAAATGCAGGTTTTTAATGTATGATCCATGAGCTTTCCGCCGCAATATTAAAAATAAACAAGGCAGATTCTGCCCACCTTCGTGAGATCTGTACCGTCGAGAGAAGAGATGGAGTGGCTAGAAAGCTTCGTATGCAAGGAGAAAGGAAGACAAGCCCATGTGCTTCTTCCAAAATCGGTGCAGAGTCGAAGGAGAGTCAAGAAACAGATTGAGATGGGATCTCCAAGGGAAGTTGAATCTAGAGCTTCTAATATAGATTTTCACATGGTGAGTGAAAGAACATAGCTAATACCATGATGCACACTAAAACAAGGTTTGGGATCATATGAGATGGATGGGAGGAGGGGAAGAATGCCCAAGAGGATGACTTTCATGATTTGTTGCTTCGTGTTGCTGAATCTCTGGGAAAACGAGAGGTTTAGAGACTAACGATTTCCAAGACTTCAAAGATTCAGATGGAGAATAGCAAGCAAGAGGATGAAAGGTAAGATTTTCTTCTATCTACTTTTTCCCAGATCACCTACATGTTTAGGCCGGAGCTATGAAGGCTGGAGCTTAGATTCTGCTCATACCATAACACATTTCCAAAGGATGGGTTTACCGTAGTTGCAACAAGCAGTATTCGAAGAGGTAAGGCTCACATGGTGGATTTTTTAATATTTTTTTTTAAAAAGAATGCAAACACCTTTCTCTTATGCAAGGTTCATAGAAGCCATTGATGGGAAGGTTTGGTGAAAAATTCCTATGTATACATGAGCAAGGGAAAATTGAGAGAAAAAAACTCTCAGTATGTCAGCAGAGGAATCTTCTATCGTAAAACCATGGGAGGATTTGATATCTTGGCACCACATTGCCGTAAGCACAGCTCAGCCCATACCTCGAAAGAGGGCATGGGGATCTCCTTTCTACAAGAGAATCCAACTATTGAGATGTTGTCGCAGCAATAATACTGAGGAAGATGAGGGAAAACGTCGCTGGCACGCTAGAGCACATCCAGTTGCCCTGTTGCGCAGGGAGGAGGACACAGCCCCTGCCGGTGGAGGGATTCCTATCCTTACAAGAAGTTTCAGATCTCATACATGGAGTGTCCAAGCACAAACAAGGAGCAAGATGACTAGCAAAGATTGCAAAATGAAGGAGGAGGTAGGGAGGAAGAACAACATCAATTGATGAGAAGCATACACCTTCTTTTTTAGAAAGTTTTAGTCACCAAGAATTTTTGCTTCTCATCGATGATTGCAATGATTGCCTGTAGATTTAATAAAGCGCTATCAGAGTTCTAGAAATCTCATCGCCCTTTCATTATCCTTAGGATAAATTTTCACTAGTTTATCATCCTTTCAAAGCCAGATTAGCTTGATACTCCCAAAAGACCCACTGCCATGGGCTCATGCTATTCATTTTTTTTCTTGCTTTTGGTCACTTTTGGCCTCAAGCTCATCGTTTCTTACTTAACCTCTTTTCTACCCACTTATGGCTACCAATCAACGAACTTTCTTATGTTCTCCTAAAAATGCACTTAAGCATTGATGATCTCTAAAACTATTCGTAGGCTTCGTAGATAAATCAAGTACATTGGATTTTGGATCTCGAATACATCAAATTGTCTCAAACTGTTTACATTCAATAATCCCGTGTCGAAGTCACAATAGACCAAGTCCAAAGAGCCCTACCAGGTCATTTATGGTTTTATGGGTTGTACAACATTAAGGATTCAAGCCACTATTTTTCACATGCCAAAAAGGTAACCGATGAGGATGAATATCGCGTTGTTATCTAAAGGAGACCGTAAATCTTCCATGAAGGCCTCTTTCGTTGCCACAAGTCCCAAAGGAAATCACTTCCATTTTGAAATTTCCGCAAGGGCAAGCAAGGTGGATATCAACAGAACTAGGTAAGGTAAGAGGCCAACTCATCACTACAAAGACACCTACGCAAAGGAGAGGCAATATGTTTATTTTCAAAGAAAACTATAGGGTTTTCAAGGGAACTTTTCTGGTTTCATGACCTCCATGATTAAATCTTCAACAAGGATTATATCTTGATTTCCTTCTACACCTCCTCTTATCCTTAAAATACCTCCATAAACACTTCCTATCACTCCTATCCCTCAAAATCATCATTTTTTTACAAAATTTAGTCTATTGCACAAATTGATACTTTTTAATACTAGGCCTGGTGTTCCTTTCTAACTTTTGACCCCTTCCTCACTCAATTCCTAAAATCACTTTCTCTACTTCCCTAACATCTATCCCTATCCTCAAAATTTCTGCATCAGACAACCCTAACTACCACATTCCCCTCCTCTCATGTGCTTCCAAATCCTCAAGACCGAAACCTTAATTTCCTCTTCCAACTGCTTGTTTGATATGAGGCGAGGAAAATAAGAATGATTCATTTTATAGACCATGTACAAGAATAATTTACACCACCTTTACAAAAATCATGCCTCCATCATTTTCCAAGAATTCATTCCAAGACAAGCCATGTGTCACACCTAGAGCTAGTTTTGCTTAAAATTGTAAGCCTGTATCAAAAATATACAAGAATTTGGCAAACGTGGAGAGAGTTTTTGTCCATCATAGGCCAAGAAGAAAAACCTCCTTCATGTTTTACATGCGTTACATCATGGTTTGGGAGAAATGTAAAATAGTAGGTGTCACGCAGAGAATTTCTACATAGTTGGAGCAACTCTGGGAAAATCTCATTTTCTACGCGTATGGAGACCAAATGATTTCTTCATGAGTCAAATGACAAACTAGATTTGAAGATATTTCCACTCAGATATCATGAACTCAATTTGAAACTGAGGAAGGCATCCAAAAGTGGCTCTTAACATCACTTCCATTTTTGCACCGCATTCACCATTTTTTGACAAGTAAGTTGACAAATACTTTTGACATCCAAATAAATACCCAATGAACAAATCACATACTTGGGAAATTATACATTCAGATATTTCAACGACATATCCTGGTGTCCAATCCTAACACCGGGAAGACTTCCAAAACTCGACAAAGACCTTTGCGCGCACGCGCCTTGCAGAGGCCACACCACCCAAAAGACTTCAAGAGGGCCGTAACTTAGTTTTTCTCGCACAAATTTGTTTTTCTACCATAGCATGGATTTTTGTGTATTTTTGTTTTCCACTCCCGCTTGTCTTAGTGCATAAGAGTGTTTTAAAAACCAATCTAATAGTAAGGATTATACTAAAGCCTCTCATCAAGAAGTATGAAAGGCCAAATATTTATTATTGTGCTTTTGAATGATAAAAAACTAGGTTTATAATAGAATGCCCTTCATTTTAAAGACACCTCCAATAGATGGTTCCTTCAAGAAATAGGTACAAACATCTCTCGTTTTCAAATGGCCTCCTTCATGACAAGTAGAGGGTCAGAACCTGCCCAAAAGACTCTTTCATATCATAAGAAGAAGATTGATATAATGTTGTTGAAAGGCCCAATTATGATTTTTGTATAAGCTCTCCTTCAAAAAGATAAATCCGAGTAAGAATTTAGAGGAAGCAACCTCATTTAAATAGTAAAGGAGATAGACAAAGCTTGTTTACGTAATTAATGCAATGGTAAAAGAAAAAAAATTCACATGTGGTTTATTAAAAAGGGCATTCTTCATTTTGGATAAGACCATTATAGTCTATCAAAATTGTATTCTCCAAAGAAGAGCAGAGGGCAAGCAAATTGTGGAGTTACATCTCAGTGGCGGAACTGTTCATTCAAAAGGTAAACCAAGTGATACAGCAATAAAGGCATATATTACGATGTAAGGTTTCAAAAAGGTAAGGAAAATTTGTTTGAAGGAATTCATATGATAAGAAAGGATCACAAAATTAATCGTATCATGCTTGTTTCACATGAAAAATGATACTAGCAAGAGCACCACATGAAGGGCATAAAAGCAAAGGAGTGATTGTGAGGAACATATACATAAAGAGGTTTAAAACAGTTGAGACAAATGAAGACAACCCTCACCCAATCGAAACCGTGAAGGTGGAAATTAGCAAAGTGAGGAAAAAAATCCACTAATAAGCATTAAAGGCAAAGAAAACATGAAAATGGTGGGCAGCCTAGAACAAAGGAAATAATACTGATGATGAGGGCAAGACAACAAACAGAGAAAGAAAACTGTAGTGAAGACACTCAAGCTCAAAACAATAAAGAGGTTCCAAAAGACAAATTCTAAAGACATTCACAGACAAATTCATAGAGGCAGTGAACAAGACAACTCTAATGAAGAAGACAAACAAAGTGATCAAGATGATAATAATTTCTCTAAAGGAGATAAAAGAAAATAAGAGCATGAAAGAGCCCTCAAAGACATGTGCTAGCCGCTCTTCTGGCAAGGGGCCATGACTCTTCGCTCAAAGGTGGCAAAGCCAAAAACCACTAAATCGGGTAAAGAAGAAAACCATTCAAGTCATGACTAGTAATTTCACTAGAGCGCTCAGAGTAGAGGCGAATTGCCTTTCCGCTAAGCTTCAAAACCCGGCCTAAAGGAGGAACTCGGTGAAAAGGAGGAAAACACATTCCCGCCTGTAGAATCCTCTCGCTCAAAGCCTTCGTTGTTGTTTCTAGAACTTTAATAACAAGTTTTGCTTCACCAAAATTGAGAAATTTTTGACACAGATCTTTGTTTTTGTGATTTAGGCCTATCTTGCACACCACAAGTATTGCCATTTTACTGAGCATCCTCACCGATGAAAGTTATATTTTTTGATGCATTAAATTTGAGGGTCCATTAGAAATTTTAAGATCAAAAGAAGATGTTTTGATCCCCCTCAAAAGTGAAAAAGAAATAATTTTTACCTTTCTCTCAAATACTTCTCAAGACACGCGCCACGCTCCTAGGTTTTTTCACTTCATCTCAATTTTTGACTAAATTTCTAGAATTATTTTGAAAATCAAGTAGTTCCAGAAATTAGACATTCAAGGCTTCAACGAGCCATCACAGCCTGAACTAATGTTGGTGATCATTCAAAATCTCAACAAAGAAGAACCCAATTTTGTTAGATTTGGAGCTACGTGATAGAGACAACTTTTTTTGCCAAAAAGTCAACAAAAGACACTAATTAATGGAAAATTGCTTTTTTAATATTTTTCGGACAAAACACTCCTAATTCGATTAGGGAGTTATGTTTTGGTGTGTTTCATTTATTTTCTTATTCCTCTATGTGTCTTGGGCCTTGCATGTGAAGCACACACATTTATGATATTTATGGTCGAATTAGGTTTCCGGAAGCTTCTTATTTCCACAATTTCATTTTTTCTATAAATAGAGCATGAGGCTCTTGTATATTTTTCTTCCTGGATGTTGAGCGCACTTTATTCTGAAGTAACACATATAGTCCTCAGTTTTGTTTAGAATGATGTCTTGGAGCTTATGCATGATCTTGTATTCATCATTATTAGTATGATTGTTTGCAGGATCCATAGGCTAGTTGATGGTGAAGTTTTCTTTGCGGTAATGTTTTCAAGTTTTTGGCATGTTTTCATTCACATGTCGCAAAGAGGGACAAAAAAATTTGTACCAAGATATGCTTGTTGATGGCACCTAGATCCGTTTGTTTCCTTCAACGCTTTCAAATGTTTTCTTCTACTTAAGATATACAGAGAATTCATTCTTTTGCTTCCTCTAACAAGTTTTTAAGTTTGTCTATTTTTTTTTGAATGATTTAGATCAAATAGTATCAATTATGATTTAGGGCTTACCTCGGATATTGTTACCTTTTGAATTACTCGTTCTTGAAATCATCTTTTAGCTAAATTTTTCCACAGTTTTCCGTCAAAGAAGTCTGTCTTTAATCACAGCCTTTGCCTTACTTAGCCAAATTGCCCCATGAACTCTCATAGCCGTCACATCGTGGATGCTAGGGTTTTCCTTGTCTCTTCTTCTATGGTTATAGTTACCAGCAACTTAAATTTTTCTCGTTTCGATGATAAAACCCATGAAAGATTCAAAATGAGTTTTTCTTTCTATGTTTTATCCTAATGTTGTCTTCGTGATTATCCGCTTTCACCGAAATAAATGGATTTATTAAGACTTGATTCTCTTGTTATTCTTACATATCTTCTAACTCCTCAACAGCAAGTATATAAAGGATTCTATTTTGCCTTTATTAGCTTGTAATTCCCAAGTTTAATGTCCATTCCATGATCTTTCAACCTTTAAGATCTTACCAATCAAATTAAATTGCTCAGTAAATTCTCTTAAAACCATCGATGAACTTCATTCATGACCTTGTTTGACTCCATTGCCTGTAATCACTTAACAATCTTTCCTTGTTTTCTCGTCTAAATCTATCTCATATCATACTCAAATTCAAAAAATTTAAATATTCCGTACTTAACATCGTGCCTAAAATCAACCCTAATCAAAGTAAACAAGTCTACATATTTACACCTACTAGAGAGATCCTCTTCGAATCCAAGAAGGCTAGGTCCTAGGATTCAAAATATTGGTTTGATGTTACCGTACCTTTGTATCTCAATCAATCTAGCAAATTATGGGGAGCCAACATACGAGGATTACTGGGACTTCCGAGGATAAAAAAACTTAGCATTTCTAAACCTTTCAAAACCCTTAATATACTATCTTGTGATTTATCCCACCGCTCACACTAACATAATGGGTGACCGCAGCGGTGAGCTTCCAAGCAACCGTACCTTAGACATCCTCAGAACCTCAAAAGCCCACAAACATCCTTAGATTGGTATTCGCTGTCGATGGTGGACAACAACGACCTTAAAATATTTGAAATCATCCACCGGCGTACTCCACAACTTCAACAGACCCAAAGACTCCATTGGAGGAAGAACTCGAAATACGATCACTATCCTAGAAAAGAAAGACATCTGTGCCTAAGCGAATTCAAGAAATTATTGCTTTATCTATAACTATGTTCTATCCTACTTTAAGCCTCGATCAATAATACATCGATGAGATCTACATTTATCATTGAAAGATCTCGCCCTCGAAAGCTGCTTCCCGAAATTTTAGACCATGACCGGCCTTATATATCCGAGCATTTCGTATCTACCAAAGGAAAGATCTAGTGAAACATGAGCCCTATGCTACTCTTTCTCCTCTTATTGTAACTTTCAACAGCCTATAAATCTCTTTTTATACTACTCTATACCTACAAGCGTCCCGTAAAAGATACAAGCCTCCGAATTTTCCTCCTATCTTCCAAGCCCTCCCTACAAATCTTAAAATAAACTACCCGTATTTGATGGACAGCGCCCAAAAGTCACCAATCGAAGAACACATTCAAATATTGAGAATTTATTTTCTGACCTTTATGAAATAGAATAAGATGATGCGTATTAGAACAAGCCTGTCTTTATCAATACAAGGAAAAATTAGGAGTTGCTTACGACCTTCACCGTAAGAATATCAATTCTCATCAATTCACTCAAGTATTCTTAGATAGGTGGGTGATCATGGGAAATGAAGTTCTCACTGGCAGAAAGAATACAAGAATTTAAAAAGGCAACCAGGGAGACAATACAAGACTTTTCACAACTAAAATTAATAATAGTATACAATGGAATACCATGAAAGATAAAGCCACTTTGGGTGGGCTTTCAAGACCACCTTAGTACTTTGACCTGCAGACAGAATTCCAAATAAGAGAAAAGTGACCTTTCAAACCCTGAAGAAATGCAAAATATGGAAATTATCGTAAATTCAACATACCTGAAAGAGAGATATGTTAGAAAAATAAGGAAGGACAAAGGTACCTTCAAGAGAAAATAACTTTTCGCAGGTAAAGCTAGAGATGTTGACAAATACAATCAACAAAATTATGAAGTCACATTGTAAGAAAGAGGAAGATAATGTTGTTGAGATTGTTACCGATTATTCGTACAACCGTACTCATTTTCTTGGGAGGAAACTGTAAATCGGCCTGGCTCAATGCAAAGATAGCTATCAAAACACATCGTCGATCGACACAAAGAAGAAGATGCGGAAAGTTGCTTTAAGTAATTGTTTACATGTCTTCCTACATCTTGTGCTCTACTATTTAGAGAGTATTACAAGAAAATCGTAAAATAGAAACAAGGTAGAATGCTCTAAAGAACTTATGAGGAAAATGATAATACAAACCTTTTCAAATCTAAGTTTCTCCTCAAATCATCTTGGTATGGCGGTTTGGATTAAGGTGTCAAAATGAAAAGATGAGCTAACACTCCCTTAGTCCTACTCCTTGTTCTTTGAGTCATTTAAGATTGCTAAAGGAGAAGCTATTATCCATGAACACTCTCTTTTCATATGATGGAACAATCCGTTGATCAAATGTGCATAATGGATGACATTCTATGAATAAGTCGCTAAATATGATCAATATAATGATGATTAAGGTTTCAAAAATCAAGATAATACTACAGTAATAGAATCAATGAGTAGTTTGGGGGACAAAGACATTCATTTTCAATACACCATAAATAGTGATCAACAAATACTACCTATCTTTGACAATGAAGAAGAAAGTGCAGAAATTTTGGGATAGCGGGAAGGATCTTTACCCCTTTTTGTGCTTCCTTTGCTTAGCAAAGGAAACCTTAATGCAATCAAGTCAACAATCTTTGGGTATTGATTTAACAAAAAAGAACACATTCAACCCTATGTCCAACCTTCACAAGAGAAAGAGAACAAATATGCCTCTTTTCAACTGAAGCCACAGAAGACAACATGGAAATATATGATGAGTAAGGACAGCAAATGATCATGACGAAGAGAAGGAGTTTCTTGTTCAGAAATCCTGCTGTTGCAGCGAAGTGGAAGAGGGAGTAGTCCCTAAATAGAAGTATCTCAGTCTCAAATCCTCTAAGCTTTCTATTATTCCAAGATCCATTTGTCGTTTTTCAGAGACATTTGAAGAGGAAGTAAAACATGTCAAGAGCAAAGCCTAACGAGTTTCCGAAGAACATTTTAGGTACTAATATTCAAACACAAGTGAGGTGGGAGTGGTCTCGATTTCTTCGCATACTCAAAGAGTCAAACAAGATTACCCATGCAACTATCCGCTTGATCATTATGGCAGCATTTCTACCAATGAATGAATAGCGTAGGTTAGATTAGGATTGATACATAGATATGCAAAATAAGTCACAAATTGTAGGCGCATCTTTTTAGTTCTAGATTGTTTGGAAAATGAAAACATAAAAACAAAGGTAGTAGGTTACTCCCCCATAAATTTTTTGACAAGCAAACAAGGGGCTAAATGTTTTTTAGCCTTCATGAATGTACTTTCGAAATACATCATCCTTGGTTTCCTCGTGCTTTTGTCCTTTAATAAAATCCCCCTCCGCCGTTCCCACAATTGCGAAGCCTCTCTGCTAGGACAGCACCTAAAGGCCTTATTTCCTCTTATTTCATTCCCTCTAAGCCTTTGTTTTCATCCTCTTTCCTCTCTTCTAAATCTACCACTTACCTTTAAAATCATCCTAAATTCCTCGAAACCCTACACAAGTTCCCTGTTTTCACTTCTCCAATGTCCCCTTTTTTCCCCACCGTTACCTCACTCAACCTCAAAATGCAGCATTAAAAGGGGGCAAAAACCCACTCTCTACCTTATAACAAGCCTCCAACTCCCTTTCAAGCTCAAACCACTTCCCCACACAACCCCGCCCAAAACCAGGTGCTAAGGCCTTTGAAAGCATTATCGCAATCACAACCACTCTGGGCAGCAAGGAGCGCATTTATACAGTGTTAACGAAAAACTCGACAAAGCACGGTAAAGCTTTTGTTTCACACACCACTAAACAATCTCCACCGTTGATCCTAACAGACCGACGATCGGCACAGTCGCATCCCCGCCCTCCGATCGCAATTGCATTTTCCAATCGCACCCTCTTCTCCGCACCTTGCGTATTTTGATCTCCGATCCAATCTTCGAGCCGTTCATCCTCTCCGCATCCACCCTGTTCGCATTCATCCCCGCCCCTTCTCGTCACCCTCTCCATTTCCCTCTCGATTGAACGGGGTCGTCGATCTCGGTCCGCATCCGACGGTTATGCTTAATCGCAACATCGCTCCGATCACACCGTAATTTTTTAAATGTGTCACCCTCGCTCTCCCGTACTGCGATCTCTCCCGACTTGATCACCACCGTTTGTCTTACCCAAGATCGATGTGCGTTCACGTTGCATCGCATCTTCATCACATTTCTCACCCGAGCCTCTATTAAACCTTCATCTTTTTATCTTCCGCCGTCGATCTCCTCTCGAGATCTGGAATGTACCCTAACCAATCGCCTTTCCGCCTTCGGGTCCTACCATTCAAAAGGCCGCATTCATTCATTTTTACTATTTCCTTTTGTGTAAATTTCCTCAAAACTCTTAAGACTTTGGGTTTTATGCTAATGCATTATTTCTCCGCTTCATCGCATTTTTCACTACCCTCCACAATTACACCACCTCTCCGCCGTCCCTCTGCAATATTTCTCTACCATTGCCTTGGTTTGTGACAGTTATTTTATTGTGCAGATTTCCAAGAGGCCATTACAACAAACAATAGACAAAGAGATGACAAATTGGGGGATTTACCGTTAACTGAATATTCAAGCGCCCGATCACGATTTCAAAGGATAAGATGCAGCTGAAGACGAAGCACACCCAAGTCTTATCACAGCCTGGAGTTAGCAACATTCTTCCCCGCACGGAAACCTTCGTACAATGTTCTCCATGCCCTCGAGCTCGTGTAGTGGATGAGACACACTGAAGAAGTTTCCACGATCGGTTGCAGCAGCTATGAAGCATGGAGAAACTTGCGTATTTTCCATCCGTGTCATTTATTCTAGAGTGACAAGAACAAAGGCCTTATAGCCAAGATTCCTCGAAGAAACATCTAAGGTCGACCTCGACCGTCAAAGACTCCCCGTGTTGACTAAAGAGCACATACACAAAGGTCACAGTAGACATTAAGTAAAAAAGATGGGCATGAATGTTTCCGCCATCTTGCCTTAATGAAACAAATTAAATGTTCATCTACTCTCGTTATTCCATTTTCATATAAGAACTATGAGAAAAAATTGTAATGTTTTGTTGTTCGCCTGTTGCCAATTTTTGTTAGAGGATCTACTTAGATCGTTAGAATAGTCTTGGGAGGGATTATAGAGTAGTTTTTGCAGAGGGTCGTAGGAGAAGTTTGGATTGTATTAAGCCCTGAGCCCGCAGTATGGACTGTCGGAATCCACTAATCGGCTAGTTACTCTGTTGCAGATCTCGTCTATTACTATTGGTGATGTTTTCTAACATTGTTTATTAAATTTTAACGTCGTTTCACTTTTCATCGGCTTGCACTTAAATATGTATGTTTTTCTAGGATTTTCCTTTTAGGTACCCCATGTCTCTGCCTTCCTTGCCTTCAATGTTTTCTTACTGACATGTGTTATCTAAGAGTAAATTCAAATTAATTTAACCAAAGTAGTGGTTCCAATATGCTACTAGTCATGCATGAATTAGAGGTTTGTCGCTAGATATTTCGTCGGTGTCAGCTACCCAGGTTCAAAGTCCTTCTCTAATCTACAAGACTCGGCTCGTTAAAATTATCTCTCGCTTTTCTCTCTCGAGTGATGCTAAAGCCGATTTGGAGTTAAATGACTCCAGTCCGATCTATGTCGCCCTTTGTACCTCCTGAGTTTCTTCGGAGAAGTTCAAGCAGTGTCCACAGCTAAATGACCGACTCAATCTACAGATGTAAATTGGGTGTCTTTTCTTCTTTTCACTTTCAATCCTTAATGTTCCATCCTACCATCTATTCAAAAGATCCTTTTTAGTAGATGACTTGCCCTCTGGAAGCTCTTGTTAGTTGTTGCAAGTAATTTCTCCTTTCATGACTCCATAGCCCAATGGATGGCACTTTTCTTTGGGATTTATCCCTTTTCATTAAACATCCCGCTCGTTTGTCCTTTTTCTCCCAATATTTTCACCATATGATCTCATGACTAACCCAAAGAACCAACTAACCAAATCATTTTAAAAACCTACCTTTTTGTGCTTCATAACTAGCCTAATATCCTATTTGAACTTTCAAATACATACTGTCTTTTGTTTTATTGGAGAGATCCTCGTCCGGTCTGAAGAGGCATTAGATCCTAGGCCCTGCATGGTTTAATGTTGTCTTATCTTTGGCATTGCCAAATCTTCCAAAACATAGGAACCCCAACATAATGGCGACTCCATCGTAAAATGAGACCAATCGGCCCTCGATTTAAAATCACCGTGGTGACAAGAAAAGTTTGAATCATCCACTCGGGTGACTCTATAGTTCCCAAATGATTAAAAAGACTCCACTAGTGATCAAGAGGTCAATACTTTGTTTTCAAATGACTCCCACTGGGAGACCACTAAGATACAACATCATTCCCACCAATGGAAGACTTTGAAAGCATCTCCCTTGAAGAGTTTTGTTGCGGAACATTGTACATCGTCTAATCTGTATAAAGACCTTTCCGTAGGTTTTTCGTTCCACTGTAGATTCAATGATCAACCTAATCGAAGAAAGTTTTTCTAGAAGTGTCAGTAGAAAAAGCAAGGAAGCTCAGATTGAATTCTAATCACAAGAGAAATCATACCATTTTATAATTTCGTACATTTTTGGGAAAGTCTCTCCTTCCCTGAAGAGGGAAGAGATTCCACCGTCAATAACAAGAAGAAGGTGATTCAAGCGCAATAGCCACTTTGAAGATGTAGTGGAGATGCAAAGAAGGTGCTTCTCAAGATAAAGACATCCTACCACCGGCAGAGGGCCTAAAAGAAGAACTTGTACATCATGTGTTCATTGACTCGTAATAGGCTCGATATGGAGGCCCCACTCTTCTCAAATACCCCACATTGATCTTTAACACGGTTAGATTCATCAGAGTGGTCACCGCCACCGTACAGATCATTTAGAAGAATTACAGGCGCAGTGCGACCCAGGCTATTCCTCTCATGCGCTCAATTATATCCTTTTTGCCACTCGTCGACCGGTTGCATTGGCATTATTGTACCACCCAGAACATCGATATTTCTAAGCAGAGTAGGGCAGGTAGAAAAGCTCAATAAAGCTAGTCCTGTGAGCATGAAATAGTTTTAATCAGCAAAGTCTAGCAAGTCGAGCGTTCAATCATGTACGGATTGTTTTCAATTTACAAGCCCCCAGAACGTAGAAGAATTCGCTAGACGCTTAATCCTAGCAAACAGTAGTTTAGGTAGAGAACCAGAGGGCCACAACGCAACTGTCTCATGGAGTATAATATGGTAGAAGTAGAATAGGGTATTATTTTTTCACTTGTAAAGATTGATGATGAAAAGGGTCTCAAGTCCAAATGCACCTAAGAAAAATGTTAAACATAGTCTGGTAGGTAGTTGTTTGGGAGAATGATTTCATCGATATGATGTATTCATGATTTAAAAGGTACTAATCTAAAGAAATAAAGGGATAAAGCTTAGAAGAAATCATCCTTCAAGCCATACCAAAGATCATTCTCTAGATTCTTGGTCGTGCCTAAGAAGCTATCCCCATGTGGAGCCATCACAGGGGCTCTCCACAAATTTTTTGACAAGCAACAAAATAACAGCTATTCTTCATGAATGTATTTCCTAAAACACATCATCCTCGAAGCCTTCCCTATGCTTTTTTTCTTTGATAAAATCCTCTTCTGTTGTTCCCATCACAGAAGCTCTTTTTGTTTGTAATAGCCTGTGCTGCCTCTTTTTCCCTCTTATTTCATTCCTCTAAGCCTTTTCTAAGCTCATCTCTTCTTTCCTTCCTCTTCAATTCCCCACTTACCCTTTAAATCATCCTAAATTCCATTTAAACCTACAAAGTTCCCTGTTTGGCCTAATGTCCCATTTTTCCCCCACCGTTACTCTTCCCCAACCTCAAAATGCATTAAAAGGGGGAAAAACCCATTTTCTACCTTATAATGTTTCCAAGCCCTTTCTTATCAAGCTCACAAATCACTTCCCCACGTAACCTCCGCGCCAAACTAGGTGCCAAGGCCTTGAGCACTTATCGAATCACAAATCATTGTTGAGCGTATTTATAAGGTAAGTAACGAAAAAAATCATGCCATTGTGTTTTTTGTTCTATACACCATGGGGAACACCTACCATTGATCTCGAACATCCGACGATCGGCGCATAGTCGCATACCTGGGGCCCAATTCCAATCGCATTTTCCAATAGTACCCTCGTGCTTATGCCTGCTGAATCTAACTGGCCATCCATCCCCTCCGCATCTGGCCGAAGCCGTATTCATCTCCGTCCCCTTCCTACGCTCATTTCTCCAATTGAATGGGTCGTTGATCCGGTCTCGTATCCGACAATGTACCTCAATCGCAACATCGCTCCGATCGTAATCGCAAAATTTTTAAAATTTTCACCGTCTTCTTTATCGCGATCTCTTCCGATTTGACTTTACCACCATCCGTTCACCCAAGATCAATGTCTCACGTTGCATCGCATCCTCCACCACATTTCTTCTCATTGAGCCCTTTATTAAACTCATTTTTCGATTCTCTCGCTCGTCGATTCCCCCCCGCGATATCCAACAGACGAAACTAATCACTTTCCGTCTACCTTCCGGTTCCTACCATTCAAAGGCCCACGTTCATTCATTTTCATCATTTCCCTTTGTAAAATTTCCCAAACCTTAAGACTTCCTTGGGTTTATGCTACCTACTATTTCTCCGCTTCACATCACATATTTTTCGCCACTCCTCCAAAATTGCGCCACCTCTCTCCGCCTGGGCCCATCACAACATTTCTTCTCCACCAACGTTCGGGTTTGTGACAAGGATTATTTTGTCAGCAAGGATTTCGTTCGAAGAGGCCATTACAAATAGTCAAGAGAGACAAAAGATGAAAATCGGGGGGATTTAGGTTTCGTTAATTGGAATATTCAAGCGCCTAATCCCCGTACTCAAAGGACAAGATGCAGCCTTGAAGATTTCGTTAATAATCGTCGTCTTATTAGTGCTTTCGCATCGAAGAACGTTCTTCCCGTACGGATACCTTTCGATGTTGTTCTCCATGCCTCCTCGTTTCTCCGTAAAAAGATGAGATACATCGGGCAGAAAGCCACAATCACGGTGCACGAAGCAGGAATATGGAGAACTTCCATGGATTTTCCATCCACAGCTGTTTATTCTAGAAGATGTAACAAAGGGCCTTACGTCTTAAGAGCTCTGTAAACATCTGCTGTCGACTCGACTCGTCAAAGACTCTTATGACTACGTAGTACATATGTTGCGGGCAGAGCTATTGCTGGAAGAGTGGGTACGAATGCTTTCCACCATCTTGCCTTAATGAAACAAATTTAAATGTTCATCTACTCCCGTTATTCTATTTTCATATAAGAATTCCTAGAAAATTTTTTAATGTTTTTTTGTCTTGCTGTTACGATTGCTAATAAGAGGGATTCATTTGGATTGTTAGGATTACCTTGGGAGATTATAATTGTTATGTAGAATGACATGTTTGGATTGTATCTTACCCTTGAGCTCAAATAGGAGCATTTGGTTTTGCATCAATTAACTGGGTTACCATTTCACAGGATCTCGTCTATTACTATTGGTGATGTTTTCAACATTGAAGTTTATTACATTTTCATGTTGTTTCATTTTTTGGGTCGAAGCCACACTTCCTAACATGGCATAGGATTTTCCCTTTGTTAGTACCCTATGTCTCCTGCCTCCTTGCCCTTCAATGTTTTCTGCTAGTGCATGTGTTATCTAAGATAAATCTGCATTAATTTAACCAATGTAGTGGTTCCATATGCCGCTAGCTTTACGGCATGAATTAGAGGTTTGATGCTTAGATATTATTGTCGTGTGTCAAAGCATTGAAGGTTCAAAGTCATTCTCCCATCTGGCGTACCCCAGTTCGTTAAAACCGATTCTTTTTTTTTCCTTGGAGCATGCTAAAGTCGCACTGGGAGTTAAATGACCGGTCCAATCTATAAGTCGCCCTTTGTCTTTCTTTGAGCGCCGTTACCTTTGGAGCATGTCCGGTTATGTCCGGGAGTTAAATGACTTACCCAATCTACAAAGAACAAGAATTGGTGTTTCTTCTTTCACTTTCAATCTTTAATGTTAGTATGAATTTTCTTCGTCATAAAATACTCACCAGCTACGTAATAAAAAATATCTCGCTAATACTTCCATTATGGTCGTAAATATCTTTAGAATTGTTGCACAAATCTTATCTAAGCACAAAAGACATTGCGATAAAATACAACATGGCTCCATGCATCCAATACAAGACAAGAAACAATGTTTTTAAAAGAATTTTATATTATATTAAAGAATGATACCCGAGAGGAAAATATGAATGAAAGCTCGTTCTCTCAAATAGATGGGTTCTTAAAATTTCGTTGTTTTATCTAACATTTTCTCTTAGTGGTGTAGAAACAAACATGGAACTTCAATGGGAGAGTTCAGCAAAGCAAAATGGGAATGAAAGACCAAGAATAGATCTAGAGTGATCTAATGCAATGAAGGTGATCAATGAATGGGGAAAACTTCTTATTTATAACAAAATATCAAAGTGTCTAGAACTCAAAGGTATTGAATAAAATATTATTAATCGTAATTTAGAAGTACCCTTTAGGAATATTTTATTATATTTTGTCGTATAAAAGGGTTCTTTACTTCATAAATTCCTTTATTTACAAATAATAAATAAATAAATGGGTTTATTTATCATTTTAGGAAGTGATGTGAAATATAACGAATAAGTAATGGTTTACTTAATTATTTATGATGATTTATTAATTAATTCACATATTATTTAAATAATGATTAAATAATTATTTTTAGGAATAAATTAAATAAATATGATTTATTTAATTAAGTTCCTTATTTTGGGTTAAATACACTAGGAAATATAAAAAAAAAATGTTATTTTGTGGTAGAAAAGAAATTTTACTTAGGCAAAATTGGTCTTACATGGTGCATAAGGGTTCATCTAATAATAACAAGCGATGACCAAAATTGGTGTAACATTTCCCCTCAACGTA
The DNA here is from genome assembly GCA_034641835.2 of Pinus albicaulis. NCBI lineage: Eukaryota > Viridiplantae > Streptophyta > Pinopsida > Pinales > Pinaceae > Pinus > Pinus albicaulis. The sequence continues at coordinate 85,959 of JAXQQM020075873.1, forward strand.
TTTAGTGTTAGGAGAAAATCGCATGACCCATACCTTGTAAGAAATCAATCACTAGGCATCAAGAGAGGTGAGAGAGAACTAAGACGTCTCGAGGTGTAAAAGGACCAGACCGAGGAGACCAGAATTACAGCAACAAGTCTCTATGAAGTGGTACATGTGCTAAAGGGCGGTGGGGGAGGCATAACACCTATGCCCGCTGTAAAAGCATAAAATAATGTTTTTAAAACCACGAACACAATAAGTACAAAAGAATAGGGAACTTGAAACCACAATAATGCAATAATGAAGTGCGTCGCCTAAACAGGAGCTTTATAACAACATGATGAATCCCATAGCATGACGTTCGGAATAATCGCTGTGTTCTATACAATAATATGGTAGTGTCGAGATATAAATACGCCCAAATGCTCCCTTGCTACTTTACAGGAAGAAGTTTCAGAAAGCCGACGAGTACGTGCAAATTGAAGAGGCACCGCAAGGGTCGAGGCCAATATCAGCTATATGAGAGGAGAGCAACGATGGCTGGAAATGAAGGCATCTCGGGGCATGCGTGGGCCACTCATAGAGGCTACCTCTTCACGAGGTTGAGACATCTCACACATGCCCGGAATCACCAATAGTCGTGGTCGTGTCACCGGGATCATCAAGTGTATATATCATGACTGTGCCAGGAAGAGCTGAATTAAGGTACACTACCCTCGCCAGACTTGGCTTCTCGGATTAAATGAGCCGACGTCGAGACATCTCATAGTGAGGCAACAAGGGAATCATTCAAGGTACTTCGTGAAAATAGTAGTGTTGATGAACAAAAGTAGATATTGATGATGATGATGTGAACGAGAAAATGGAGGAGTGAACAGATGACTTTCGTTAGACACAAAGGGTATAAAATGGCTTGGCACCACTAACACAATATCAAAGGCGCGGGGAGGATAGTGAAAGGGCACCAAGGCCACAATGTGCCATACGAGAAAAGGGACCAGAATCACATGATGGAAGACCAGTAGTGGGGCACAAAGGGACCGCGATAGACTCATGAATGTTATGCAGACCGACCCGCATGCTCTGGCCAAGCGGGGTGAATCAACGAGTCGCCCTCACAGTATGGTCCACGCGGGGGAATCATAAAAGTTGGCTGAGTAAATGGGTAGCCTGCCGGCCGAAAGTCAACACGAACCCAATATTTACAAGGAGGAAAAGTGTTGCCCCAAGCACAAGTGTCATAAGTGAAGAAATTCAATTTTGGGAAGAGGTGAACAGTTTTCCATGTGACAAAATGTGTCCTATAAAGCAGAAAACACAAAAAATCGACAGAGCACCATTTGAGTGCCTTAAGAGAGTTTGCAATGCAGTGTACGGTGTCAAACGGGGCTACGGTTTGAAGGCAGCGGGCAAAATAACAAACAAAAGGTTTTCTTCTGGTTAGGAAGCTCTTCCTCCTCAAATCATTCATTTGACAGTGAATGGGTGAATGTGGAGAGGAGAGAAGGCCCTAAAATTGCGCGATTGCAGTAAAACCGACTGCTGAATTGTGAACTGTCAAATATGCAAGTAAGAGGTTTAACTTAAGCTTTGTTTTTGATGGATTGAAATTGCATATTAGGGTTTTAAATTTCAGTAATCGCCTACTACTTACCACGGCCGGGCCGCACTTTTTGGGGTGCTGTACGACCGGGACGTAGGTTTTGGGTCGAAAGTGTGACCCGGCACATGTGGGCCTTTTGCCCAAAAAGTGCGTACCGCTAGGTGGGAGGCTTCAGTGTCATGCAGGGTATTGCACCAAAGTGCTTATGTAAGATAATGCAATTTTTGTTAAATTAAGGCCGTACAAAAATGATGGTTTTGAAAAGACATGGCGTACATACTAAAGTGGAGAGAGAGAGACTTGGGTACACCACGCACAAAAATCAGGCGGATCGTGTGTCCATCGTGCACCTGCCAGACATGGGGTTCTCGGGGCCCTTGGAGAACCCTTGATGAGGGCCGGAGAGCCTCGTTGGCCCTGGACTACTGCCATCGGGATCCTGGACGAGGCACGAGGCAGGGCACAAGATCGAGTCGTACTGCTCAGGATGTGTATTTCGATCGTCTCCCCACCATTGGGGATGGTGGGGAACACGCAACGTGCGCTCACGGGGCACAATATTGCGGGAGTTTGTCGAGTGACATTGTCAAGCAGTGTCCCAGCTGGGCGACTCGGATATCCACTGGTGATTCAGAGAGGTTGGAGACCCTGCACGGAAGGCCACGTTGTTGCGGATCTGCGCCTGTGCCTTCCATCACATCACCGGGAGGGAAGATGATTATTGTAGGAGAGGCCAAAGCAGGACCCATTGTGGTGGGGCCTGGGATGATGTTGGAGAGCTTCAAGAAATGCACAAGCAGCCTCATGCAAGTGTATGAACTGCGTATCAGGCTTACAGGATGATGTTGTGCTCTTCTTTTCTTTTTCGAGAAGATCCCGACCTTACGACCTCGTGTGGCGTCATCGATGAAAGTTGCGAGCCACAAATGCGTTTGAGGACGATTACGGCGGTGAGGAGGAGGAGGGCGGCTGCCTGCAGCCATCGCAGTTCTTCGCCCATTGGGACTTATACTACTATACACAGATTACTATCCCTATAGTGGGATGATATTTGGGAGATCTGGATTTCATGGCTTTACCAGTTTGGTGGCGGGGGGACCCGATGGTGAGTGACAAGTAACTAACTGCTTGGCATTTTAGAGTCGAGATTAGTATTCGTTGCGCTAAGTCTCGATGTTGTCTGTATCGCGTATATAGCTCCTAGAAAACCACCGGGATATATGATTTGCCTCCGGCAGCACGGGGCGAAGGTGCGATGTGATCGATGCTGACGTGCGCGTAACGATGATATGGCGGCCTTCTAGTGGAGGACATCCATCGTAGATGAGGGGTCACGAATGCAGCAAGCCCGTAGCGTGACAAGGTGATTTGGGACGCACGAAAGACATGTAGTTGTGTAATAGCCGTCCCCGCAGCGGCGAGGTACTGCGCTGCATACATGGCGATGGTCGGTCAGCCGTGCGTGATCTATGAGTCGCGGGCGAAACCATTGGCTCTAAGATCCTCCAAAGAGTGATTAGATGTAGGGGCGGTGGTGCCCTGAAGTTACGATGTGGAAGTAGCAGCTCTCCTATTTTGTAGTTTTTGTTATTGTAACACAATATGGCATGTAGTATGTTTCATATAGATGACTCTAAAACATGTGTTATGTAATATATGTGAACTATATGTACTGTTGATGGTGTTAAATGTTATTGTGATGTGTGTGATATATGCTACCTAGGAACATGATTTGCTATTTGATCTACGTAGTGATTTTGATTTTATGTATATAATAAATGTAATGAATCTAAATTCACGCATCAAAAGTTGCACCGTAAATATTGTCTAAAACAGACATATAGGTTATGCACACTATAGACACCATTAATTTGTAAGACGAGAAGTAGTAGAATCTAATGGACATGCAGATGGAGGATGGATGAGAGCATCGTTAAGAGACTACGAAACGGTCATATTCGGCTCCATTATTGGTGGTCGTACCAACGTGTACCCCAAGAACAAGGGTATGCAAGGGGGTAAAAATGGGCTCAAAGCATCGAGGCAAGGCTCTTGAATAGCGATCACAGTTATCGGCATAACCAAGGTAATGAGTGGACGAGAGGGTTGAGGGGGATGCCGTCACAAGACGAGAAAAGGGAGGAAAAGGGGATGCAGTGTTGCGACACATCACAGACATGATGAGTATCGCAGGAGGAAGGCAAGGAAAGGGGTGGAAACCACAAGAGGTCGAAAGTCACTTCATCATCAAGAGAAGAAAGGTGTACATATTTATTGGCTAGGGGAATGACAAGAACAAAAATATGGTCGCAAAACACAAAGAGCCCGAAAAGGGCGATGGGGACCAAGCGAAACAGCAGGTAGTGGACCCGTAGGGGCGTACCCCGAGGGTGTGTTGATGATGCAGCAGGCAGAAGAGAGAGCAAGGCCCGAACACCCCAGCGCACCGTGGGGAGGGATGTTACCACGGGGATCCTCGAAGTAAACTTCGATGCATACCGTAGCAAGGATGTGGCGAGGCGTATCGATTTTTTGTTCAACTTTGTACTGTGAACGACCCTCTAAAGAGGCTCTCGTAACGTGAGGAGGGAATGGTGGGAATAATGGCTATGGACACCGCGCAGCACACATTATTGGTGCGAAGATTTCGGGTTCTCGCTACGATGAGGAAGAGACAGAGGTGTTGTGGACCGTAGATTCAGTAGAACGCAATCCTTTAACCATGGCCGGATACGGGGAACTCAGAAAATATGAGTGGGATGACCGATACCATCACACAAGGCACAAGGCCGGGCTTGGCGGGCCGGGAGAGGGGCAGGGCCGGCGGTGGCCTTGCTCATCGGACGCCCCTCGCGAGTTTTCGTCACGTAGCCGCCGCAAGATTAAGACTTCGGCTCGCGAGGGGCGAGGGGCACCGGGCGCGGTGGCCGAGTGACGGGACTTGGCCACTAGCGGCCACAACCATGGCGGGTTCGTGCTCCGGTGGGCTTCGCTGGAGGGTGATACCAAACGAGAATTTCAAGGTTAAATTAGGGAAGGAAAGGGTGGCCACATTTTAGACCGACAGACGCCGAAATTAAGGAAAGGCATTCCACCGACAAGAGTTACCAAGGGGATGGAAACTCATATGTGGTGAGACCGCAGGGAGTCCACTAGGAGGGTAGGAATGTTCTCGAGTGTGATGGGCGGCCGGTGAAAAGGTTCGTGTCGATCGAAGCGAAGGGCTAGGAGCAGGAGGCGGTGAGAGAGAGAGGTCGCCATCAGGGGCCGGAGCAAGTTGTGGAAGCTGCCAGGCCGAGATGACGGCATCACAAACATTCGCTGTCGGGGCCGCAGACGCGGGAGGAGGGGGAGGATCAAGAAAAGTTCCAAGACAAGAGTCTTTGTAGATGCTGTGGAAACATTGGTCAACGAATCAACAATTGTTTTATCGGTGACAGAGAGATGGTAGTAGACTCTGTGGGAGGTCCTAGATTTTTGTTCATGGTAGGTCAATTGGGTCAATTGTGACAATCTTGCCAATATGAGGGAAAAACATCTTGCGAAAGCTGGGATCGCGTACGGACGATCGACATGGCATATGTAACTATGCTCAGCACAGATGTCAGAGCGAAGAGGGGCGTCAACAATCGCAACGTCGACACAAACAATGGCCGTGCGGGTGATAGGACAACACGAACAGCCAATGGTCGTGAGGCATGGCCATCCCATGCATGAAGGGTGATGGTGGAAGGGGCCGGGGTCAGGGGATCCTAGTTGTTTCAAACCGAAGCAAACATTACGCGATGATGCCCCTCACTGGTCAATACACCGAGCAATACTGGCGTTCGTATTTTGACCGGGATTTGAAAGCAATCGAAGGAGGAAGAGGGGGATGGTCCGATCGACGGCGTCAAAACAATCAATCGAATACCGGGAAGTAGGATCTAGAGTGCCTGACGGCAGTATATTTCTTTGAGAAGGACACACGACCGGAGGAGTTCCGTTGTCGAAATGCACAGCAGGAGATTGGGCGTATCATCTACTATGTCAGACAATGGGCAGCCCAACTGTGAGGCAACATTTTGCATAATGGTCCCTTAGGAGGCTTGGGTTGAACTGCTTTGGGCAACAGGGAGTTTCAAGGGGACTACTGGGTGTCGATGGTAGGCTCCAGGGGACCCGACGATGGAGACCAAGAGACAGACGAAGCAAGAGGTGTGGAATACCTGCTGGTGACCGTAGTTTGAAGGTTGAGGTCGATAGTGAGAGGTGATTCGTGTCATCATGAGAACATGGCAATCGTGATGAACCGTAAGCGGGTTGCTGAGTGGTTACTAGGGTGTGAGGTGGTTGAGTGGCCGCTAATCCTTGTTGTAGTGACCGGGGAACACAAAGAAAGTTGAGAAGTAACGGGGTGGGAGGGGTAGTAGGGGAGGAGTGTTGTCTCGTATGGTGGCTCGAGAATCTAAAAAGTTTTCATATTTGTGGCAATAAGGGACAATCGTATGTAGTGACCATAAACACCGCAACACGAACATGGCTTATTGGTGCGATGTACCGTCCTGGCTAACAAGAGCCCCGTGGCTGGTTGCGTTAAGAGTCGATATTGGAAGGATTGGGTCCCGTACGTCAAAAGCGTATTGATTGCTCTTCTCTTTCGAGAAGGAGGAAAATCGGTGCCCTCGGGCCGTGCAAATACTTTCCGGAGGGGCAGAAGGCGTTGTGGAGGGGGATACGCAAGGAGGAGGTCCAATGTCGGGAGGAGAGAGCCGGGGGCACTGTGCCGCGCACATGTGAGATGACAGGGTGTAAGGCAGAAAGCAAGAAGGGGGTGGGAAAAAGGAGGAGGCATGCCGTAGCCCCCATTACGTCGCCCGGATGGGAAAATGCCGCAGGGCTAGCCCCTAGAGGAAAACCGGCGGCCCGCAGGAGGTTGGGCGCAGGTAGCGGACAAAGGCTCCAATGATACCGTCCGTAATGAAATGCCCCCGAGGCATTGTGGCCACCGGCTTCAATAAAGAAAGACGATAAACATACAACTGCATTGAAGTTATAAGGTCATATCAAGGAAATTTGGAGGGCGGCTTCTTCACTTTGGGGAAATGGGATGCGATATCTTTGCCAATGGGAGGTAAGAGAGCGAAAGAACCACCCGCGATGTAAACTCGATCTTCAGCGGGGGAGCCCGACATAAGCTTCTTTGTGTCACCATTCTCGTATTACGAGCCGAAAGGCGGAAGGAGGAGGATCGACGAAGATGTCAGAAAGCTCGATACCGTTGTCGATCGTAGAGGAACTGGAAGTTGAAGATGTGGGGCAAAAAGGCTTGAAATGGCCTAAAAGTGGTATGGGAGGAGGTACCGTTCAACATACCATTTAGAAGTCACCGTAAGCGTGTTGGAACAATTCAAGACGAACAGAGTCGCGGTGAATGGAATTGGAGGAACACCACATATGGAAGGATTGACATGGTTGGAGGGATCGTCACTAGCAAGGCCTTCTCGAACTTGGGAATGCGGAGGAGATTGGTTGGCAGAAGGTGCCAACTAACATCGGGCGGACAGGATCATTAACCGACCGTATCAGTCAGAGACCAAGGCCGACAACATGAGCAGAAGGGGCCGAGGTAGGTCCCGAGGTGGTTCCAACGGAAACAGACCCACAGAGTACTAGGGTTACCGGTGGTGGCAGGCCCCGATAGAGCACATGGTGAAAGCGGATGTGGACCCAGGAGGGGGAGAACCCAAACAATCGCAGGAAGAGTCGAGGCGGACCTTGTGAAAGACTTACTCGTGGACGACGAAAGGAGAGTGAAGCCCATCAAGCGGAACCGAGGATGAAGGCCAAGAAGTTCTCGGAGAGGTGCCCTTTGGGGCTAATGATGACGCGAAGAAGAACCGAAGGGGAAGGGTAGAGGACAAAATCAAGGAGGTAAAGGCAGAAAGGTGCAGTGACAATCGATTTTAAAGTCTTTCCAAAGTGCATAACTGTGCGCTTCTTCGCCTTAGGGCCGTGTGTGGCGTGCGTTAATTTTAATTGTTTAAAACTCGTGCGTTTGAGATTAAGAAAGAGTGCTATGTAATCTTAAAGAACTACAAAGAAATTAGACGTTAAAAGAATATAAAATTAACAATTAAACAAAATAAGCTAACCAAAGAAAGTGGGTTCTCAAAACTAGTTCATAAGAGGAAAAACTAGGCAAAGCACACTAAAAAGAGGCCAATAGACTTAAGGTCCGGGAGCGGGGATTGGAATCTGTGTTGCAATCACGAAAAGTAGCAGTAGAATAAAAATAAGCAACAGGCAAGGTTACTAAAAAGGAGGAGATCACCTAAAAATAGAAGCTACAAGAAGGGTTTTAGAATGAACCCAACAAAACGATATGAGGGTTTTGAGAGGAGAAGGGGTCACCATCTAAAGGATCCTAAAAGGAGGTATCATATTGAAGAAAAAGAGGGTTGCAACTCGAGAAATTTGCACCCTCCTCAAACAAGAAAGACCCGCTCGAAAGTGGAGGGTACTAGAGCCCTAAGGGGAAATATTCCCTCTTAGTCGCAGTGAAGTATCACAAATGTCCAGTCAGCAGCAGAGCGCAGGCTAGAAAACCGTCGTAGCTTCGTACAAACCTTAAAAGTGCCTAAAAATTTAAGAAAAAATTGCAAAGTCACAGCCCCGACCGTTTTCGGCACCAAAACAAAGTTTGGGGCAGAAAAGTGTGTCCCGAGGCTCGTTCCACTTCTTTGGGCCGATAAGTGTGACTCGGGCAGACCGGCTCTCTCATGCGTACTCTTCGCAAAAATTCTGTCGTCCCGACCGGCGGCCGATGTTCGACACTGCGTAATACACAGAACACATGTGGTTAAAAATTTGATTGTTTACAAGGCTTTAGGTGAAAATCACCATAAAAAAATAGAAAATAAATGGGAGAGAAACTCCTAGGGTCTCGAAACAAATGGATATGCATGAATATATAAAACGCATACGGCCGTAAAAGAAACCCGTGGAGTCGCCAATTGTTAGTATGAATCTTTCGCTAAAAGATCACTTTAGCTACACATAAAAAATAGCCCTAACATCAATTATACGTAAAATATTTTTAGAATTTAAGCGTACAAATTCGCATCGAAGCACAAAAGACATTAATATAAAATACAACATGGCTCCATGCATCCAATAGACAAGACAAGAAACAATGTTTTAAAAAGAATTTTATATTATATTAAAGAATGGCACCCGAGAGGAAAAAAACAAGAAAGGTGTTTTCTGCATTTCTCTCAAAGGATGGGTTCTGAAAGTCCTTAGTGTTTCGTATCTAACATTTCTCTCTTAGTGGTGTATAGGGTCAAAATACATGGAACTCAATGGGAGTTCACAAAGAAACAGCAAAAATGGTGACCAAGAATAGATCCGCAGTGATTCAATGCAACAAGAAGGTGATCAATGAATGGGGAAAACCCCCTATTTATAACAAAATATTGGGGCGGTCTAGAACAAGGCATGAATAAAATATTAATTGAATTTAGAAGCCACCCTTAGAATATTTTATTATATTTAAGTTGGAGGGAAAAGGAAGTTCTCGATTTTGGTCAATTTCTTTTATTTATAAATTATAAAATAAATAAATAAAATGTTTGGTTTATCATTTTAGTGAAGTGATGGGAATATAATTAAATAAATAATGGTTTATTTAATTAATATTTATGGATGATTTAATAAATTTAACTAAGAATATTATTTAAATAATGGTTTAAATAACTTATTCTTTAGAATAATTAAATAAATAAGGATTTATTTAATTAAGTTCCTTATTTCAATAAATATGACTACTTAAAATATAAACAATCAAATTCGTTATTTTATGTAGTGAAAGCAATTTTACTTAGTAAAATTGGTCTTACATGGTGTACTTGGGTTCATCTAATAATAACAGTTAGATGACCAAAAATTGGTGTAATACTTAATATTCCATCCCACCATCTATCTTAAAAGATCCTTTAGTGTAGCATGACTTGCCCTCTCAGCCTTTCGTTAGTTGTTGCAAGTAATTCTCCTTTCATGACTCCATAGTGCCCAATGGATGGTACCTTCTTTGACCTCCATTCCCCTTTGCCGAAACATCCCGTCGTTTTTCTTCTCCCATTACTTCTCACCATAATCTCATGACCAACCTGGAAGAATTCCAACTAAATCAAATCATTTTAAAACTCATCTTTGTGATTCAGGACTAGTGGCCTAATATATCATTTGAACTTCAAAGATATATCATTCTTTGCTTTATTGAGATCCTCTCGTGTCCAGAGGCTGCATCCTAGGGCCCCAAAGTGGTTTGATGTTGTCTTATATTTTTGTATTTCCAAATATGCCAAAACATAGGAACCCTAACAGTAAAAATTCCAGGGCAAATTTGAAAAGTGTACAACCCTACAACGAAAATAGTGATGCTAAAAGTGCAAGCCTAAATGCCACTACTTGTGCCAAAAATTCTGTTCGTTCATCTATCAAATCATGGTTGAACATGTTTTCAATTTATTTTTGATAAGTTAGTGAAAAATATTCTTATCAAATCATGTGAACTTGACTTGTCAAAATAAATAGATTTGGAATGAAGAATGTTGGTTCCACATGCCTAAAACTGAACCAAAGAGAAGGATAGGGATGCCTAACAAATGATGGATTATTTCCCTTATACTTTCTAGTTTTGTTGGTATAAAAATAATGGTTGTGTGCAGCTTGTTTCAATGCCACAGCTCATGATAAATCATATAGCTTAAATCCTAGTTTACTCATGTTTCAATTTCATGTTAGTAGGATAGAGAATAAAGTTTGTCAAACAGCTTAATCTTGACAAATGAGTAGACTAGGGTAGAGAATGAAAGATTTCATTAGCCTAATCTGAACTCTTGGAAGAGATAAGGTACAATTAGATAGTTTTATTTGTGTTTTCAAAAAAGAAAAATCTCAAGGGTTTGCCAGTTCAAATGCACTCAAGGAAGAAAAAAATGTTAGGCAAGTAGGTTGGGTAGGTAGAGATGATGTTTATGTTTATCATGTTTTTTTCAGATTACTAAGATCACAGCTTCAAGCAAGCATCAACAAATGAAAAGAGGTAAAAATCTGCCCAATGGATGAGGCACTGGTCACCATAAAGCTAGAGATTTGAAGTTTTGGACACCTCCTGAAAAGGAGCTGCCCTCCCCAAGTGGAGCCACTGTTAGTCATCAGTAATTTTGGCTTCTCATATGCCGAAAAGATAAAATCAAAGAGGATGAAGATCAGTAAGTGGTTGTCCAAAGGAGATCAGAAAATCTTCTAAGGAAGGCCTCTTTGGCCAAGCACAAAGTCTGCAAAGGAAAACTACCCATTTTGACATTTCTGCAAGGGGTGTCAAGGTGGCTATCAACAGAGAACTAGGTAAGGTAAGAGGCCAACTCATCACTAAAGACACCTACAACAAGGGAGAGGCAGCATGCCTATTTTAAGAGAAAACTAGGGTTTTCAAGGGAACTTTTCTTGGTTTCATGACCTCCATGATTAAATCGTCAACAAGGATTATATATTGATGCTCTTACACCTCATCCTATACTTCAAATACCTCCATAAACACTTCCCATCACTCCTATCCCTCAGAATCATCATTTTTTTACAAAACCTAGTCTATTGCCACAAATTGACACTTTTTAAGACTAGGTCTATGCTTTTAACTTTTTGACCCCTTCCCCTTACTCAATTACTTAAATTCCACTTTCCCCTACTCCCTAACATATATCCCTATCCCCCAAAATTTCCCCAAGAATTTAGACAACCCTTAATCCCTACATTCCCCTCACTCTGCAAGGCAGTCCTAAATCCTCACACCAAACCCTAATTTCCTCTTCCAACTAAGCTAGGGTTTGACATGAAAGGGAGGCAGAAGAGCAAAGGATTCATTTGATAGATCATGTAAGAAAGAATAAGTCTATACCAGCTCATAAAAATCATGCCTCCATCATTTTCCAAGAATTCATTCCAAGAGACAAGCCATGTGTCACACCTAGGGCTAGTTTTGCTTCAAATTGTGTTTTGGACTAAACAGAGATGAATTTGGAAAATGTGAGAGAGGTTTTTGTCCATAATACGGCCAAGAAGAAAAATATCCTTCAGTTTTTTACACAGGTATCATGGTTTGGGAGAAATTTAAAAAATACAGGTGTCACGAGAGAATTTCTGCACAACTGGAGTAACCTTGGGAAAATCTTTTTTTCTCACAGATGAAGTATCCAAATGACTTTCTTCATGAGTCAAATGAAAACTAGACTTGAAGAGATTTCCAATTATATATCATGAGCTCATTTTTGAATTGAGGAAGGCATCCAAAAGTGGCCTGCAACATCACTCTGCATTTCTGCACCAGCATTCACCATTTTTTGACCAGTGTTGGGACAATCAGTTTTTGGACATCCAAATGAACACCAAATGAAACAAAACAAGTATATTTGGAGATTAGACATCCATATATTTCCAATGAGCCATCCCAGGCCCAATTCCAATACTAGGAATTCTTCCAAATCCTTGCTACAAAAATACCCTTTTTGGCGCTACGCGCCTGTGCACAGGAGCGTCGCACCACTCCAAAAGACTTCAAAAGGGCCAAAATTTAGTTTTTCTGCAAAAAATTGGTTTTCTACCACAGCAAGGGATTTTTCAAAGGTATTTTTCTATTTTCCACTCCTCATTTTGTCTTAGTGCATAAGAGTGTTTTAAAAAACCAATTTGAAGGAAAAGGGCAAATTGTTTAAAGGCCTCCATCATTAATAAGTGAAAGGCTAAACATTTGGTTTAACAGTGCTTTTTAAATGAAAATAAAAAGGCCTAGGTTTTAGTATGAAGCTGCCTCCTTCATTCATAAACAGAGCACCCACTCAGTTTGAGATGTCTCCTTCAGTAAAACAGAAAGGGGCATAAACATATCTATTTTCAAATGGCCTCCTTCATGAAAAGTAGAGGGTCAGAACCCAGTCAAAAGACCTCTTTCACATCATAAGTAGAAGATTGACATAATGGTGTTGAAAGGCCTCAATTATGATGTTTTTATAAGCCTCCTTCAAAATATAAATTTGAGGCTAGAATTTGAGGAAGCAACCTCATTTAAATAGTAAAGGAGATAGACAAAGCTTTGTTTAAGGTAACTAATGAAAATGGTAAAAGAAAAATTCACACAGGTGGTTTATTCAAAAGGGGCATCCTTCATTTTGGATAAGACCATTATAGTCTATCAAATTACTCCCTCCAAATAAGAGTAGAGGGCGAGCACCAGGAGTTACATCTCATATGAGCCAGCTCATTCAGAAGGTAAACCAAGTGATATGGTGCAATAAAGACATATATTATAGGTAAGGTTTCAAAAAGCAGAAGGATAGTTTGTTTGAAGGAATTCATGAGTGATAAGAAAGGATCACACTCCACTGATTATGCCTGTTTCACATGAACAAAATGATACTCAGCAGAGAAGCTCACATGAAGGGCATAAAAGCAGTGAGCATGGTGAGGGCAGCATACATAAAGAGGTTCAAAACAATGAGACAAATGAAGACAACCCTCACTCAATTGAAAACCATGAAGGTGGAAATCAGCAAAATGATGAAAACAATCCACTAATAAGCATTAAAGGCAGTGAAAACAGTGAAATGGTGGGCAGCCTAGAACAAAAGCAGAACATTGATGAAGGTGAGGGTGGCAGCATGCAACAAACAGAGGAAGGCAATCATAGTGAAGACAGTCAAGCTCAAAACAATAAAGAGGTTGAAAAAGACAATCCTAAAGACAGTCATGACAAATTTAGAGGCAGTGAACAAGGCAGCCCTAATGAAGAAGACAAAAACATTGATCAAGATGATAGCAGCCCTAAAGGAGACAGTGAAAACAGTGAGCATGAAAAGAGCCCTCAAAGACATGTGCTAGTTGCCTCTCCTAGGCAAGGGGCCATGACTCCTCCCTCAAAGGTGGCAAAGCCAAAAACCACTAAATCTGCAAAGAAGAAAACCATTCAAGCTGTGACTAGTAATGTCACTAGAGCGCTCAGGAGTAGAGGCGATTGCCCATGCCAAGCTCAAAACTGCCCAAAGGAGGTGCCCTGTGGAAAAAGGAGGAAAAAGCATATCTTGGCTCAGAATCTTGGCTCAAGCTTCTTTGTGTGTTTCTAGAAACCCTTAAGGGGTTTTCTCACCAAAATTGAGAAATTTTTGACATGATCTTGTTTTTTGTGATTTTTAGGCCTAATTGCACAATTTCATGGGCGTTGCCATTTTTGCTTGGAGCATCCTCAGCTGAAGAAATTTATATTTTTGGATGCATTAGATTTGAGGGAATCTACTCAGAAATTTTTAGATCAAAATAAGATGTTTTGATCCCTCAAAAGGGCAAAAGACAGTCAATTTTTACCTTTCTACCTCAAATATCAGCAGACACTACGCTCCTGGGTTTTTTCTGTCATCTCAATTTTTTATTGAATTACCAGCATTATTTTGAAAAAACTCAAGTATTTCCAGAAATTTTACATCTAGGGCTTTCCAACGAGCCATCATGGGCCTGAATCCGATGCCGGGAAGGGGTCCAAAACTCAATTGTAATAAACCCCAATTTTTGTTGATTTGGAGCTATGCAGAGAGACAACTTTTATTCCAAAAAGTCAACAAAAGACACTAATTAATGGAAAATTGGTTTTTTAATATTTTCTTGGACAAAACACTACTGATTTGATTGGGGAGTTATGTTTTGGTGTGTTTCATTTATTTTCTTATCTCTTATGTGTCTTGGGCCTTGCATGGTCATTAAGCACATTTATGACATTTATGGCTGAATTAGGGTTTCTAGAAGCCTCTTAGGGTTTCCACCTCCTCATTTTATCCATAAATAGAGCATGAGGCTCTTGTATATTTTGTTGGATGTTGATGACTTATGCTAAAGTAATGAATAGTCCCTTGAAGCCTTTGATGAGAAGTTGATGTCTTGGAGCTTATGCATGATCTAATTCACTTGTTGATGGAGAAGGACTATTTGCAGGATCCATAGGCCTGGTTGATGGTGAATTTTTCTCTTGTTAATGTTTTCTAAGTTTCTCATATGTTTTCCATCCATCTATGTTGCCGTAGGAAAACAAATTTAGACTAAGATATGCTTGTTTATGGCACCTTAGATCTATTTGTTTCCTTCACTGCCTAAATGTTTTCTTCTGCTTAAGATATGTTAGAGAATTCATCTTTTTTCTCTCTAATAAGTTTTTGGCTTGTCTATTTTTTTGAATGATTTAGATCAGTTAGTATCAATTATGATTTATGGCTAGCCCTGCATATTGTTACCTCTGAAGTACTCTGTTCTTGAAATCATCTTTTGAAGCAGCTTTGCCTATAGTTTGTCAAAGAAGTCTGTCTTAATCATGCTCTTTGCCTTACTTAGCTAAAATTGTCTCAAGGAACTCTCATAGCTGTCACTGTGGATGCTAGGGTTTGTCTCTTCTTCTATGGTTACAGTTACTTGTGCAACTTAAATTTTTTTCCTGCTCTTGATGATAAAACCCATGAAAGATTCAATAAGTTTTTCCTTTCTATGTTTTATCTAAATGTTGTCTTGGTTGATTATCTGCTTTTAGTTTGAAATCAAATGGATTAGTTTTTCTTAAGCCTTTGATTCTCTTGCTATGCTTATATATCTTCTAACACCCTTAGTTTACAAGTATATAAGGGATTCTATTTCTGCCCTTTATTAGCTTGTAGTTCCCAAGTTTAATGTCCATCTCATGATCCTTCACAACCTTAAAGATCCACCAACCAAGTTAAATTTCCTTGCAAATGCTCTTGAAACCATTGATGAACTCATTCATGACCTTGTTTGACTCCATTTCCCAATGACTTAACAATCTTCCTTGTTTTCTGTCTAAATCTATCAGAGCATCATACTGATCAGGAGATCAAGTCTCTTGTAGAAAAATGCTCAAAAATGAAGTTGCTCAGAATTGGTCCAAACTAGATCGACTGGAAAGAGCTCGGGAAAATGATCTTGCAGATGTGAACGACACTAAAAACCAATGCTGTATGAGGAATTTATTCAGCTTTGAAGTTTGCCAATTTCAGTAAAAAAAAGGCCAAAATTGACTTTACAAAATATTTTTATTAAAAAAAGAATATCCCACAGAATATTCTGCTGAATATTCCGCAGGCGGCCAATCACAGGGTGTCATGTGGCCAACCCAGAGGCCGCCACGTGGCCCCAAGGTCAAACAAAATGGCATTTAAAATTTTTATTTTGGACGCGGCAAGGTTCGACCCCGGGTTGGGGTGCAGAGAAATGGATGGCCCAACCAACAGGCTACACATGATTCTTGTTATAACGTGGCAACGAATACATATTTAAAGTTTGTTTTGGTTTGGGTGGGGCCCGAATGGCGGCCAACCCCTAAGGGCCAGCCCCCTCTGCATAAGACCATCCGTCGGAACCTTGGGCTTAGATGCACTGGCGTGCAAACTCCGTAGTCATGGTTTACATTTATTACCATCGTTTAAACATGTGAACGGGGCGGAGGTTATGGTTTATTAAATTTTCGGTTTGAAAACCATTTGTTCTAACAATTAAAACGGCGGGTGGGACGGTGGTCCATGTGACCCCGTCCACCTAGCATTTAACTTAACCTTAACTGTCTGACTTTTGGTGGAGCACGCCGCTAAAATTGGTGCCATTACTATTTTAACTGAAGTTAACTCCAGTTCTCCACATTTAGTGGAGCTTTTCAAGGGGACACTGGGCAAAACTTCAATTAGCCATAACTTTGGCTAGGGAAGTCCAATTGAAGCAAATTTTTTTTGATTTTGGGGTATTAAAGCATTCTGCAGCTGTTGGGACAGGTTTCAGAGTCAGCAGGGCACTCTATTAGTGATTTTAGCAGCGAATTTTCTTGTGTAGCCACCAGGGCTTGGTGAAAGAGCAGCTGTGTTTGACTATACTCATCCATTTGAGGTGAATGAATAGTCGATTTTTACTGTTTTCAGTCCTCTGTTTCTAAAATTGCAGCTAATTTATCCTTTTGAGGCTTTATTCACAGTGTAATACTTAATTTGAGCATTAATGAAAGAGGGAAAAGCCTATTTGGAGGCTTTTGGACCCAGCAGAGGTAGCCCAAGAGAGGGGTGAAATGCTTAAACAAATGCTTACTATTATGCTGTGTATTTTTGCTGTTATATTCCATATTTTACTACATTAAATAGTAACTTTTAATAATTCCACTTTTCATAATGAGACTTATACAGTGATCAAAACTCATTAGTTTCACTTCAAACCACATTACTTCCATTGCAGAATACTTGAACTTGCTTATTCACACATAAAATTTTGGTTTATGAATTCTTTGCATACATAAACAAATATTTTCATTCCTAGATCAATTTAGAGTTTACATTATATTTCTTTAGGCAGAGCTAGTAAGAGGGCCAGAAGCTTCTGGTTTCATCCTTTCTAGTAAAGGTGAAATAACCAGTAAAAGCCCCTACTGTCTATCTCTGTATAAGAAATATTTTGTTCACACAATTATAGATCAGATTGGTATCAGAGCTCTAGGTTTTTCTTAAGAGTTTGTGAAATTTGTGCAAGAATATTGTGTTATTTTGCAAAATTTGATGCTTACTAGGCTGAAATTGAAAAGAGGGGAAGGTCAATTGGTTAGAGAACAAGTTAATCCTCAACCAAGGAGGGCTAGGGTGCCATTATCTCCACCTTCCATTTCATCCTCATTAGCCTTAGAATCAACCACAAACATGTCTTCCAGAGAAGGAGAAGTACATGAGGAAATGGATCCCAAGGAATAAGAAAGAGTCTTTAGAAAAGCTTTCTTGGACATGACTGAGATGGTTAGGATCCTATACCAGGAGAGAATGATAGGATTGCTGGAGAAGGGTCTAGAAACAAAAAAGAAGAAGGAGCTTCTTCAGGAGGGAAGAAAGACAAGGATGAGTCTAAGAAAGGGAATGGAGGAAATGGTGATCCACCATCTCCATCGTCATCCTCTTCCTCCACATCATCCTCTTCTACTTCTGTTAATCAGTCACACAAAATAAAAACATCTCTTAAAAATCCTTTGTTAAAGCTTGATGTGAAATTTGAGTTGCCGATGTTTAATGGTGATGTGAATGCAGAAAAATTGGATAACTGGATTAGACAGCTAGAAGTCTATCTAAGAATTCAGAATTTGCATGATGATGAAACAAAAATCCAATTAGCCTCTTTGAGAATGGATGGAGCAGCTTTGGTTTGGTGGGAAGCCAAGACCAAGGAGGAAATTAAGAAGCATGGTAAGATAACTCTAACTTGGAATGAGTTTATTACTGCTATTAAGAAATAGTTTTATCCTCTTGCTCATATTCAAAAAGAAATCATGAATTGGCAAAATTTTAGGCAACTCAAGGGTAAAAATGTGCAAGATTATACCCAAGAGTTTAGAAGGAGAGCACTTCTACTTGGAGTAGACTTACAAAGTCAAGACACCTTGTTGAAATACATAGGAGGTTTACACAGTTACCTTAAACATACTATCCTTATATTCAACCCTACCAGCTTAGATGAAGTCTGTGTGCAGGCTACACATTTAGAAGCTAGAGGAAATAATACTTTTGATGAGGGTAGAAATAAGACTTTCAAAGGAAAGAATAAAGAGAAAAACAAAGGAAAAGGCAAGAAAAATGCATCTATCAAACAAGAGGGTGAAAAGGTCATTTGTAAACATTTTTCAAAGAGTGGCCATGAAGAGAAAAACTGTTGGAAACTTCATCCTGAAAAGAGAAAACAGTTTAACAAAAACAAGGGAAAGAAGAAACATGCAGCTACTACAACTACACCACAAGATTTAGGTGATGATTCAGGTGACGAAACAAAAATTGCAGCCATGGGTTTGAAAAGTTTGAAAGGGAAGGAAATTGAAACTCAAGCAAATGCTAGTTCTTCAAACTGTCATACACAAGCTCCTAATGAGGAAGAAAGAATTGAACTGTTCCATGTGAGGGTAGTTTCAAAACATACCAAAATTGACACACTGTTTGACAGTGGGTCACAAGCTAACCTCATATTTGAAGACTTAGTCAAGTAGCTTAAACTTGAGACCGTTCCACATCCGAATCCTTATCCACTTGGGTGGATATGCAAGGATGCGAACTTGCAAGTCTAAAGGAAGTGCATATTGCGCTTCGCAATAACTGCACACTTTATTGACACAGTTGAACTTGATGTGGTGCCGCTTGATATATCTGGTATTGTTTTGGGAAGTCCTTACTTATTTGACAGGAAAGTGATCTTCTATCGCCATGAAAAAAAATATCATATTTTCAAAGATGGCAAGGATTTTATTGTCAGAGCTCATCGCAAGAAGATAAGTGTAGCAATGGTAAATGTAGGACAGGTAAAAAGGCTAGTCAATTCAAGCAAGAGTTTTGTACTTCTTATTGTCAAGCCAAAGGTTGATGTGAATCATGAGTCATTTGAAAATTTTGATGCAAAGCTTAAATCTGATTTATATGATGTAGTTGATGCACATCATGAGATGTTTCAGGAACCAACAGGTTTGCCTCCTAAAAGGGAGATTCAACATGAAATCTATTTACATCCAGATTGTCCTCTTCCTAACATAGGCATGTATCGCATGTCTATTATGGAGAATGATAAAATAAAGAAGAAGATTAAAGAGTTGTTGGACAAGGGTTTCATAAGGCCAAGCACTTCGCCATGTGGGTCACTGATAGTGTTGATTCCGAAGAAATATGGAACTTGGCGTATTTGTGTTGACTTCAAAGCTTTGAACAAGATAACAGTAAAGAATCGTTACCCACTTCCAAGAATAGATGATTTGTTAGATCAGCTGAAAGATGCAAGATATTTCACTAAGTTAGACTTACGAAGTGGTTATCATCAAGTAAGAATTGAAGAAAGTGACATTTGGAAGACAACTTTCAAAACCAAACAAGGACTCTTTGAGTGGCTTGTGATGCCGTTTGGTTTATGAAATGCACCTGTAACTTTCATGCAGGTAATGGATGATGTCTTACGTCCTTTTCTTGATTATTTTGTTATTGTCTACTTAGATGACATCTTGATTTTCAGCAAGACAAGAGAAGATCATGTCATGCATGTCAGTAAAGTACTTGATGTTTTGAAGAAAAATCAGTTATTTCTTAAGATGTCAAAGTGTGAATTTGGAAAGACTTCTTTGGTTTATTTGGGACACATAGTAGGTGGAGGCACTTTGAGAATTGATCCTTCCAAAGTAGAATCTATTGTGAATTGGCCTACTCCCAATTCCATTACAGAGGTAAGAATTTTTTTGGGTGCAGCTCAGTATTGGAGAAAGTTTATTGCTAACTTTTCTGCCATAGCAGCTCCTATATTGATCCTTCCAAAGTAGAAGCTATTGTGAATTGGCCTACTCCCAAGTCCATTACAGAGGTAAGAATTTTTTTGGGTGCAGCTCAGTATTGGAGAAAGTTTATTGCTAACTTTTCTTCCATAGCAGCTCCTATGCATGCAGTGAAAAATGTGAAGCATGCTTTCCAATGGGGAGGTAAGCAACAAAAAGCTTTCGAATCTTTAAAATAAAAGATCAGTTCAGCTCCGGTTCTTGCATTACCAGATTTGAGACAGCCATTCAAGATTCAGACAGATGCTAGTGATTATGCCATGGGTGCAGTTCTCTTGCAGCATGGTAAGCCTATTGCTTTTCATTCTGAGACATTTAATGGTGCTGTTGTGAATTATCCTACATATGATAAGGAATTGTATGCATTGGTACAAAGCGTCAAAAAGTGGAAGCACTATTTGATGGGAAAAGAAAAAATTGTGCATACCAACCATCAACCTTTACATTATTTGCAGTCGCAAAGTAAATTGCAGCAGTCACGACATTTCAGATGGATGGGTTTCCTACAAAAATTTCACTTGGTAATAAGGTATAAGAAAGGTATTCTCAATAAAGTTGTTGATATGCTTTCAAGGCCTATTATTAGTGCTAGTATTTTTCTTAAGAATGATTCTATTGTACATGAAAGCTACATAGAATAGTATGCATCAAATGAAGATTTTAAAGAGGTGTATGCTAACTTGAGTAAAGGGAATCATGTTGAGGAGAATGACTATCATTTGCATAATAATTTTTTGTTTCACTTGGGAAAGTTATGTATACCACAGGGAGAGAGATTAAGCATGATGAGAGAAGTTCATTCTTCTCTTATTGTTGGTCATTTCGGTGTAAGCAAAACAGTGGCACATCTGCAGAGGTATTGTTACTGGCCTCGCATGGTAGATAGTGTTACACATTTCATTAGAGGTTGTTCATTATGTGCTACAAGAAAGCCTAGCAATAGGAAGCTTGGATTGTATACACCATTGCCGGTACCTTCTAGACCATGGGAAAGTGTTTCTATGGATTTTGTTGGGGGGTTACCATTATCTAGAAAGCAGCATGATTATCTTTTTGTAGTAGTTGATCGTTTCAGCAAGATGTGTATTCTTATGCCATGTAAGAAAACTATAACTGCTGAACAAACTGCTGATTTATATTTTCAACATGTATGGGTTCATTATGGCTTTCCTACTTCTATTGTTAGTGACAGGGATTCCAGATTTGTTGGGAATTTTTGGTCCAATCTATGGAAGATGATGGACACCAAGTTGAAGAAGAGTACTGCTTTCCATCCGCAAACAGATGGCCAAACAGAGGTAGTGAACAGAACCATTGTGCATCTTTTGAGAGGGTATTGCAGCAAGCATCCCAAGCTTTGGGATGAGCATTTGCATTACATTCAACATGCTTACAACCGGGCCAAGCACTCTTCTACAAATACTTCGCCATTTGAAGCTTGTTTTGGATATTTGCCTACGTCACCATTAGACTTCATTCTTGAGAAGGATATTTCCATTGATGGGCATAGTGACATTGACAAAGCTCACATGCTCATTGAAAGAATTCAGCTCATTCATCAGCAAGTTCAAGAACAGCTTGAAAAGAGTCAAGGCAAGTACAAAGAAAGACATGACAAACATAGAATTGATCACAAGTTTTAGGAAGGAGATGAGGTATGGTTGCATATAGGTAAGGATAGAATGCAAGGAGAAGGTAAAAAGCTGAAGCCTATTTGTTATGGTCCATTCAAAATCCTTAAAAAAGTTGGAAATAATGCTTTTCAACTAGATTTGCCTTCATACATGCAAATTTATTCCATTGTTAATGTGGAGAATTTACATTTGTATGAACCTCCTCTTATTGATGATTCTGAAAATCATGTTCAGCTACCATCCATAGAAGATTTCTCGCCAGAATTTTTGGATGAGTTGAAAGAAGATGCAATCCTTGACAGAAGGACATGTACTTCAAGGAGGGGAGATGTTGATTATCTAAGGGTTGGTTTAAAAGGCAGTAAACCAAGCAAAGCAAAGTGGATGGAGTTGGAACAGGTGAGGAGGCTGTATCCTCACCTTCTTAACAGGTAATTGAAAGCTTTTGAGGGTCCAAAAGCTTCCCATTTGGGAGGTGTGATTAGGAGATCAAGTCTCTTGTAGAAAAATGCTCAAAAATGAAGTTGCTCAAAATTGGTCCAAACTAGATCGAATGGAAAGAGCTCAGAAAAATGATCCTGCAGACATGAACGGCACTGAAAGCCGACGTTGTATGAGGAAGTTATTCAACTTTGAAGTTTTCCAATTTCAGTAAAAAAATGGCCAAAATTGACTTTACAAAATATTTTTATTAAAAAAGAATATTTCACAGAATATTCTGGGAATATTCTGTGGAATATTCCATAGAATATTCTATGAAATATTTCGCAGGCGGCCAAACACAGGGCGCCACATGGCCAACCCGGAGGCCGCCACGTGGCCCCAAGGTCAAACGAAATGGCATTTAAAATTTTTATTTTGGACGCGACAAGGTTCGACCTCAGGTCAGGGCGTAGAGAAATGGACGGCCCGACCAGTGCGCTACACATGATTCTTGTTATAACGTGGCAACGAATACATATTTAAAGTTTGTTTTGGTTTGGGCGGGGCCCGAAAGGGGGCTAGCCCCCTCTGCGTAAGACCATCCGTCGAAACCTTGGGCTTAGACGCACCGGCGTGCAAACTCCGCAGTCATGGTTTACATTTATTACCACCATTTAAACATGTGAACGGGGCGGAGGTTATGGTTTATTAAAGTTTCAGTTTGAAAACCGTTTGTTCTAACAATTAAAACGGCGGGTGGGACGGTGGTCCATGTGACCTCGTCCACCTAGCATTTAACTTAACCTTAACCATCCGAATTTTGGAGGAGCGCGCCACTAAAATTGGTACCATTACTATTTTAACTGAAGTTAACTCCAGTTCTCCACATTTAGTGGAGCTTTTCAAGGGGACATTGGGCAAAACTTTAGTTAGCCATAGCTTTGGATAGGGAAGTCCAATTGAAGCGATTTTTATTATTATTTTGGGGTATTGAAGCATTATGGAGCTGTTGGGACAGGTTTAAGAGCCATCAGGGCACTATGTCAATGATTTTAGCAGCGAATTTTCTTGTGGAGCCACCAGGGCTTGGTGAAAGATCAGCTGTGTTGGACTATACTCATCCATTTGAGGTGAATGAATAGTCGATTTTTACTGTTTTCAGTCCTCTGTTTCTAAATTTGCAGCTAATTTAGCCTTTTGAAACTTTCTTCATAGTGTAATACTTAATTTTAGCATTAATGAAAGAGGGAAAAGCTTATTTGGAGGCTTTTGGACCCAGTAGAGGTAGCCCAAGAGAGAGGTCAAATGCTTAAACAAATGCTTACTGTTATGCTATGTATTTTTGCTGTTATATTCCAGATTTTACTACATTAAATAGTAACTTTTAATAAGTCCACTTTTCACAATGAGACTTATACAGTGATCAAAACTCATTAGTTTCACTTCAAACCACATTACTTCCATTGCAGAATACTTGAACTTGCTTATTCACACATAAAATTTTGGTTAATGAATACTTTGCATACATAAACAAATACTTTCATTGCTAGATCAATTTAGTGTTTACATTATATTTCTTTAGGTAGAGCCAGTAAGAGGGCCAGAAGCTTCTGGTTTCATCCTTTCTAGTAAAGGTGAAATAACCAGTAAAAGCCCCTACTGTCTATCTCTGTATAAGAAATATTTTGTTCACACAATTACATATCACATACCCAACCAAAAACAATCAAAATAGCCTGCACTTAACATCTAGCCTAAAATCAACCCTAATCAGCAAACAAGTTCACATATTTATGCCTACTAGAGAGATCCCTCTCTGAATCTAGGAAGGCTAGGTCCTTGGATTCCAAAGCTTGGTTTGATGTTACCCTGTACCTTTGTATCTCAATCAATCTAGAAAATTACGGGGAGCTAAAAAAGCTAATGCAAGGAAGAAGTAGACTGTATTGCATTGTGAAAGCAAAGGCAAGGTTGCCCAACCATATGTAGAGTTCACTCTTGACATTGATGTCTCACTACATGGAGGCATTCCACCAGGGAGGCCACCTGATCTAGAGTTGATGAAAGACATCTTGTCTTTGGATTCACCACTCTTGGATTTTGGAGAGGTGAAAGACTTTGGCATGGAGGATGTCAAAGTAGTAGGCAGCAACATGAGGAGAGCTTCACATGCCAGATCAACAACATTGTCTCTTAGGAGGATTGATCCTTATTGGAGATCTCATATTTTGGTAGAGTACTCCAAGGATCTTGGTGCATCCATGATTCTTGATGACCTGGATGGAGATGACAGATACATGGTGGATGATTTGGTCATATATTCCTATGGCAGGATCTTCTTGACTAGATCTTCTAGTCTCAGGGAGAAGCTGCTACATGCAGCACATGAGGACTTCTCTTCTATGCACTTTGAGGCATATTTACATTTGATGGAGGAGTTCACTTGGGAGGGCATTTAGCATGACATATTTCAGCATATGGGGAGATGCGTAGCCCGAATGGTGATAGAGAGGATGTCCCAGCCACCTTTCTACTCATTGGGAATAAGGGAGAATTTCCGGTTGAGCCATTTCAGCTCAAGACATCAAGTACATGATGGAGGAGGTATAATTTCACATTTTGTATTGTACTTCTTTTCCTTGTTTGAGAAACATGATGTAACAAGAAGAATTATCTCTTCTTGCATATTGTATGATGATGTACTTGTAGCTGTATGATGATGTACTTGCAGCTATTTGTAGATTTGATCTTGGCTATCCTTTTGATGAGTTGTGGGGGAAGCCACATGTTTCTTGGCGTGCACCAGTGACACCATATTGTAACTTCATGTGTTCATCTTATGAGATGACTGTGGTAGCAAAAAAGTGGCTGGTAAAGCACTTGTTAATTCTTTTTTGGATGCAGGAAAAGGATGCACTGCATTGGTTCCATGAGTGGAACTATAACTCACTCTCCGGTTGTCATGTGGCAACTTGTTTTTATTGTACCTTGCTTCCATGTATTTCTGATATGTTTTTGCTCAAGGGAAGCTTTGTATGGAGAAAAAAACCAATTGGATGGTATGGAACCCATATGATAGAGCAGCAAAAGACTTGTTTATATGGGGTATCATACAAGTTGACTATCATGATCTTACTTCATGGCTTGTATGAGGAAGAGATGAGGCAGCAACAAAAGTTGTTGTTGCTATGGTTACACTTGGGAGAGTATGGGAAAAATTCTTCCCATACTTTTCATAAGATTTCTAAAGAGAAGGAAGGCATATTCATGGTGCAATGAGGCTACCCTTCAGCATTGAAGGATCATGAGAGACTTCCATGTCAGAAGAAGATCTTCTCACTTAGCAGCATGATGGTGGATAGCTTTGGCATGTGGAATGTCAAAGGGAGAAGTCATGGAGTGACAAGAGCCTTGTTCCTAAGGCCCACAGCGCTGTCACTTGAGAGCATGTTTCTATTGATGGAGTGTTCCAAAGGGAGTATGCACCCTCTCCTCTTACAGATTTTTATGAGGGGATTCTCATGGGAAGACTCACTCATGGACCTCACCTTCAGCTCACACATGATGCATGGTAAGAGATACATTTATGTGCTTGTTTATTAATCTATTGAGTATTTGTAGTTTCTCACCATATGTAAACAGTGCATTGCTCCACATAAGAGCAAGATTATTTATGGGTTTCATGGTCACTTTAGGGAAAAATATTGTAATGTTTATAACCCATCTCTACATGACTTTGGGAAAGTGTTTTATTGCTTTGATTGTACACAGCTGGTATATATGGCAGCTTATTGCTTTACAGTAGATGAGCTAACATGCATAGTTGCACATTCTTTGAAGAACAGTTTGCCACTTGATGCTTTGAATCAGCAGTTGAAAGGGCTACACTGCATCCACCAGAGAGACCATATGTATAATCCAAACTTGCACATAACCTTCAGCCATTTTCTGATTTGGATGCCATGTGGTGATGATGTGCCATTCATCTTGTATGGAATGGTTTGGGTTGACATGACTCGTGACTTTGGAGGAAGGGTCTTTGGAGACTCAATCTTCTTCTAGCCATTGGAGGGAAATCATGTTGCAGCCCAAGATCAACATACCCTCTACACTTATCATTAGTGGAGAGGAGGACAGCATGGGATAGGCCCTCTTGCCTATCATGTTCATTTATTCATCCCACCTACATTTCCGGAGCACAAGGTGGAGGAGATTTTTCATGAGTTACCATGTTGGAGGGTGACTCACTTCATTTGGATGATAGCATGGGTGAGGGAGGCACTCATTCACCATGATGATCATCACTCCTACTTTGTGGAGGCCATGAGAAAACAAGCAAGTTTCCATTCACACTTTCCACCTTTGATTGATGTAGACCCTTTGGTTTTGCACACTTGGGAGGAAACATGGGATTACAGTTTATTTGCAGATTCTCTTGATGTAGTGATGGAGGCTATTGATGGGAGGACACATGAGGAGGAGGGGAGGAATTTTGATCTCATTTTACATTTTCTTGAGGTCAAGAAAATATTTTGGAGGGGAGGACTGTAATGTTCCAAAATTTTAGCCTCAAAGCTAAATGGAACATTAGAGTTAGCAGCAGCTCTAGTTGGTGAATAAATGGGTAGAAAAGCCCATAAGTCTCCTAAGGAGGATAAAAACACTCCAAGTGTGAAAGGAGACACTCTTTATAGCTTAATAAAACACCTCCATGTGTGAACAGGGATAAAATAAAACTGTTTTGACTAAGTCAACAACGCAGTTGTGGAGGAGGAGGAATCCAAGGAGGAATAACACAGTTTTGGAGGGAGATGTATATTTGGATAGATATGACCTAATTGAGTGGGGACAAGGGCAAGAAAACTCATATTCTATGTAATGAAGGGGATGGAAGCATTATTATTCATGTTTTAGCTTATTATTCTTGTCTTCCAAGACCTGTTGCTACTTTGCTGCTCAGTAGGGTTGCAGTGCTGTTTAGCACTGGGTTTTCCCGAGCGGGAATCCCACCTCTCTCCTTGAGGAGCCTCATTGGGAGAGTTTGTATTCATAATTCCACATCAATTTTTCAGACCAAGCTTCTTCCAACTTCATGAACACATTTTTTTCCAGAGATTGTGCAGTGTTGCTGGGTGCAGCAGTGGAAGGGATTGGAATCCCGGTTCCTGAGCTAGTTTCTCATTGGAGGAAGGTTTCCTTCACTTGAGGGATTTGTTTGGAGACCTCCAGAGATTATTTCAGATCTTTGGTATCAAACCACACATTTCCCATACATTCCCAACGCTGTTCCAGCTAGGGAATGCATTCTTTTGGAGGCTGTGCTCAGTGCATGGTTTGGTGGCTTCGTTGCTGAGTTTCCTTGTGATTGAGAGGTTCATCCTTTCATGGGAGGAAGCCCTTGAGGGATGTACATCAGATAATAAATCCTTCAGCCTTCTACACTCATGTGCTTTAGTGTTGCAATGATGATTCAGTAATTTTTTGAATATCACATTTTGTATGCAGAGTGTTTGACAAGAAACCCTTGCCGGGTTATCTTGTATTTTGTATAAGGAGACTAGATGTCAGTTATTAATGCATATTTGATTAATATATGAGTATATTTGTTGTTATCCTATTTTTTGAGTGTAAAACCTCTCTTAGACTGTGCAGTCCCTTATGTAGCAACTCCAGTATTTTGCAATCTTGGGGTTTTAGCACTTTTTGGCAATCCTAGGTGCGGGAGATCTGTTTAACCCACCTAGTTTGATTTGGTTCAGCTCTATTATTGGATTTAGGTTATATATTGATTAATTTATGGGATCCAAGAGTCCATTTCACTGTTTTATTTCATACGTTGCTGTAAATTCGTTTTTAATTCATGATTCATGAGTTGTTCCAGTTTTGGGATATTACAGAGAGGAGTTGATTAGGTGGAAAAGTGTCTGCTAGTGTTAACAGAGAGAATGTGGTTATGTGAAAAAGTGTATAAATATTCTGCTTTGGGACACTTTGAATATTCTCACTGTTCATATTGTATTCAAGATCTCCTAAGAATCTCTTTCTGATAATTCCTAGAAAAATCAGAGTTAATGATGAATATTGTTTACTATTGAAATCTATATGCATGTGTTTATTATGATGAATAATTTTACCATATATTATCATCTGATACTATTGTATATTCTTGCATTTTGCGTTATTTTTTATTGAAAAATGTATCTCTTGTTGGGACTCCAAGCCCTATGTTGGAGAGTGTAACTAGGTTGGATCTTTTGGGGTGGTAATGATGTTGGACTCTGTTCTTAGGGTGGACAAGAAAAAATTCTCAAGTTTGTGCACATAAGTCTTGAATTAGATGCACGTGGGGAGACAATCAACACTCCAAAATTTGCAGAGAGGGTTGCAAATGTTGAACTTGGTGTTGAACGTTCCAACAAGGAAAGTGGTGAGGTTAGGGAGCTGAAAGAACATGTTTTTGTTAGAATGATTCTTGAAAAATATGTTGTTTTCTGAATGATAGTCTTATTTGTTCTCCATGGATCAAAAGGACTAAAAATAATGGATATTTTGGTCTGTTTGCTTGAGGACTCATGAATAGTTGAGGAATCTTGATAAAGAATGTTGTCCTCTAGAGAAATCAAAGTTTTCCTGATCTTTGATGTTGTAGATTGCTATCTTGAAGAATGCACTGGAAAATAATGTAGTAGAAGTTGAGCAGAGAATGAGGATTGGTGTCTCACCAATAACTAGGGATTCGAGGAACACTCTTGAAATACAGAGAATGAGGACTAGTTTCTCACCAATGCATCAAAAAATCCAGACCATTTTGTGATTATATATGTAAACAATCCAATGATATTATTAGAAAAGTGATAGAGATTTTTTTAGGCTTTTAAAAGCTCACATAATATATAATTGGAACAAAATTTTATTACTAGAAACCAATCAATTACTTCTACTGTAACGTTCCAAATTAGGAACAGCTACACTATTGGGGATATCTCAAGATATTACCAATGTGGAGCTCAGAAAATCATAAACATGAGATGGAATTAGCAGTGAATGCGTTAAAAAAAAAAATTCTAGAAGATCCACATAACCATCACATTATATTATAGCAACAATGAATGTATACAAGATCTTGAGGAAATGATCTCTCAAGCTAGGAAATGCAGCCTCAATGAAACATGTACATGAAATATGGAGAAATACTGCTATATAAAAGAGGCCCTGGCTATGACTGCGCAATCCATGAGGAAGAACTACTCCAAAATTTCAATAATATATAGATATGACAATGAATAGCTCAAATAAGAAGGGGGAGCAAGATCTCAACCCCTGAAAACATACAATACACAATCCTCAAAGGGATTGGCTGAAATATACACAAAATGGAAAATTTGCAGAAATGTTGGAGTTGTTGGGTAGTTGCAGCAACTCAAGAGTTGGAAAAAAATGGAGAAGACTGAAGATGCTACAATAAATGAAAAGATCTCCTCCAATGGATCTCTAGAGTGAAAGGCTGATCCTCTCACCTAAGATATCACCCTCCAAACATGTGGAGCAAGTCTCCACTGCAAACACACTCAGAAATAATGCAGTATAGAGAAGGGACTGCGCTGTTGGTGAAGAGAAATGCTTGGCCTTGATGCCAAAGTCTGCAATAATCTCCGGGATATCTCCAATCTGATATCTCAAAGGAAAGAGAGGCTCCTCCTCTGAAAATAGCTTGGCCTCAAGCTTGGATGTGAGGAAAATCTGAGCAATCCCTCAAGAGGCCTCTCAAGAAGGTGAAAGAATCCTAAACAGGAATTCCTCCCGACAATTCTTGCTAAGCAGCAAAGAATGCACAATTGTCTCACTTGACAATTGAGATGAACAATACAAGCATGAGAAACAATGGTTGCCTTGCCCTCCTTTTAAACAATTTAAAGCCCTCTCTCCATGGGCCCCATCCATTAGGGTTTCCTCCACCAAATATCCTCTTCCTCATTCAAACTATGTTGTCTCATAAAGTGATCCACTCCTCCTATGGCAGCGCTATTGACTTGGTCAAACATGACCTTGTCTTCATGCATTTGCCTCTTTTCACACTTGAGGGTGCAAAATGAAGCTACTCTGATGATCCCTTTCAAATCATGAGGGATTTTATTCATGCCTTTAATAATAATGGGTCCCTTTACCCATTTATTTAGCTGCAATGTGATAAAAGAAAAACTTTAATGTTCCATTTAGCCATGTGCTAAAATGGGAACATTACAGTCCTCCCCTCCCAAAATTTGCTTGTCCTCAAGCAACTGCAAGGATAGAACTGAAGAATCTCCACCCAAGGCATGGAGTCAGAAATATGTTGAGGAACATCTCCCTCATGTAGATCCTCCATCCCCCAGGCAATCATCCATACAAAGTGAGTTGCCTCCCAACATGGCAACTCCTGACAATCACCTTCCACCTTTGGCTCCTGCAATATAGGTGGGCTAAAAATCCGATCTTGGTAGACAAAATACCCTACCCCACACTGTCCTCCTCTCCACTTAGGATAAGTGCAGAGTATATGTTGATATTGGGCTACAATAATGTTGCCCTCAAGTGGCAAAATGAAGACTAGACCTCCAAGGATCCCTTCTTCAGCGCTATGAAACATGCTGTCCCAAATCATCTCATATGTGATGAGTTGGAAGCCACCACCATATGGCATCCAACCAATCATATGGCTCACCTAAAATGGAAACAAATGTTTTGTTGTAGTGGCCACATGTGCTCTCATGCTCCCATTAGAACATGTAATGTAAATAATGTGGGAGATCTCTCCCTCAAGAGACACATCCAACCAATGTGCCATTCCCCCAATCATGCTCTCAAAAAACATAAAGACAATAGCAACATAATGGACCATAATGAGAACCATGCTTGCAGTCATGTGTGGTAAGGGAGAAGGACAATGGTCCCGCAATTGTAACCAATGCAGTTTGACTCTCAACTGCAAAAGAGTGTGACAAAAAGTGTGGCCTCTCAACCGCGTGTTTGTTGTCCCACTCTCCTCAAATGTATGGAGAAAATGACTGATGTATGGTGCAAGGTGAGTATTTCCTCCAAAATACATTTCCTCCCCAAGTCCTCCTAGGGAGTGGTCACCAATAGTAATCATGGCCTCAAGTAGACCATGGGGTCTATAAGAAAGAATGCTCCTCCTTGGAGCAAAATCCTATACAAATATTAAGGGATGAATATAAAAATCATCATGCAAATAAACTATACCCTCACCATAAGTTTTGCTCATGAAAATGGAGTGACTCAAAAATGAGTCTCCTCTCTTCCTCAAAGAGAAAAGAGGTGGTTGTGCTAACTCCTCCAAATATTTATGTATCTCCTCCATCTGCACATGATCTATGCATCTCCTTATATGTTGATCTATCAATATCATGCAAGCAAGATGATCCTGGGAATACTCCACCAACAACCCGAAGTTCCAACATGGATCTATCTTCCATAGTGACAGCACTGATGGTTCCTCATGAAGGACATCTGTCATATGGTCATCTCCTTCTTTGACATCTCCCATGCCAAAGATGCAAGTTGGAAGGCTGCTATTCTTCCCATGCTGCTTCTGCCACAACACAGAATCTGAAATGAGAGTGGGTAAAAGTGATGTTGAGAGAAAGGTTCTATCCTCCTTGAGTATTCTAAAGACTCTCAACGCTGTGAAGCTATCCCCAAATGTCAACACTCCTCTGAAATCAATGAATGGTGCCTCAACATGTGAAGCATCTCTCATCATCTGTTGATCCAGTGGTCTTCTCGACAAAATGTCTCCATGCAGTGAGACATCATCATCAAGTGGTGACTGCATATATGAATGAACAAATCTGTCCATGCTTCCATTGTGCAATCCAATCACTTCCCTAGGTGCATCAACCTCTAGAACTAAATAGTAATGTGTACTCCTCATCTCATGATGCTGGGTCTTCTCCCTACTCCCTCCTTGTGTCTCCTTGGTTTTACACCTCCTCAACAATGGCACATATAGAACATGAATTGTGCCTTGATATCCCTCCATGAGATCCTGGGAAATTCCTTGCAAAGATGCAAGAATCCCTATATCTATAGCAAGAAATATTCCTTCCTCTACATGAGGCACTAGATAATCTCTAGGTAGCACAACACTGTTGCCCTCAGCTTCCTCAACACAGATGGGCAACCCTCCAACAATGTTGCTGCAAATATGGAATCTTTCCCAAGGTGGAAGTGATTCCTGATCATCAAAGGTCAAGGAGTATCCCCTTTTCACCATGACAGTGCCATCTCCTACTCCTGCAACATCATACAAGAAATGAGAGAAAATCTTCTCTTGCTCTCCCAGGAATAACCCCAGCAACAAATGTCCTTGTTGCTTCTTCATGCTCTCATCATGCAAGATAAGTGATGAAGACATAGTGAATGATATGAGTGTTGTATCATCACTATGCACCCATACTATTTGCTGCTCCATGATGCCAGCATCCTGCCACATATTCTCCATCATCATACCCTTAGAAAGAATGTATGCCAAATGATGGCCAAACTCCTTCAAGAGTAACCGGCGCAGCCAAGCCTCCCGCTTCCCGGTATCATAAATCTGCAAGTAGCTCACCTACTCCTTGCTCACCATCCACATCCACTCAACCAATTGTGGATGCCTTCTTCCATCCTTAATCTTGGTACTCCTCCCATGAGGGCTACCATCATCCCAAATCAGATTGCTGCATTTCATGGGATCTTGAAATGAAATCTTCCTGAGGATAAATTTGACCCTATGCGGATCCAAATAGGTGGTAGGAAAAAACCTCCCATCATGATGTGCATGGATCAAGGAATGTCCAACATATTCATGAGAGATGTTATCCATCCGAATATGTCCTCCATCTACTATTTGTTCCTAAGAGAAGGGAAGAACCTCCTCAAACTGATGAAGAATCTTGCACTCCATGAAGTGTAGGAGTGCACCTCTACTGAAATCTCTATGGGAGATCTCCTCCTCATGCATATCCTTCCAAAACCAAAGAGGCCTTGGATCTGCTGCAAGTAGAAGTCTCTCTTTGAGCTGTGGTATGTTCATTGAGAGAGTGTCATCTAGAGAGGAGAAAGAGTTTCTTATCTCCAGATGTCTACCCCTCCTCACTGCTTCCTTCATGGCTTCCTGAATGAAGCTGCTTTCTAAATGCTCACATGAGGAATTATTCCTCCTTTCTGCATCATTTCTCAGCGCAGTGCTATTATGATACTCTATATCAACTGCATGGAATGATATAGACCCATCCAAAGTGTTTGCTGAAATGAAAAGAGATGGATTTTCAATCATACCTTGGTGAAAATTGGAAGCTCCTTGCAAGGCTGCAAGAGTTTCCTCCTCATAAGTGTTGGCCTTCCAAACTGCTGAAGATGAGGGCTTCTCCTCCATGGTCTCAATAGCATTGGTACATGCCTCATTAACTAGTGGTGAGGGCTCCTCCCTCATTTTTCCAAACCTCTCGATCAATCTTTGAGAAAACTCAACAAGAGTAGAAACCCTTGTATGGCTTAGATGGTTGATCCACCAATTATTTGCTTCGCCTTCAAGGTGCAGCGCTGTAATTTCTACAGCCTCTTTGTCTACTATAGGATGTATTAGGAATAAATCCTCTAGTTTCTTCACCCAAACCTCTGATGCACATGTGAGTGATCCATCAAATGTGGACAATAGAAATCTATTGCCTCTCATCATCCCGAAGCTGTGGGGTCTTCTTTCTTCTTTCTGATGAATAAATTGTGGCAAAGCTAGAGTTCTAGGTTTGCTCAGTATTCAACCAGATACTCACTTAGAATTTCGAATTCCAAGTGTTCTTCATGCTTCATGCCTTCTCTTCTATGAGAATAGGAAGTGCATGGTCCTTCCACTTCTCCTTCTTCATTCTTCTTGACCTCCTTGGAGAGGTTCTCTTTGGATCTGAAAATAGATGAAAGTAAACTCATCTTTTTCATCATCTTCATCTTCTTGTCTAAGACTCACAGGCTGAGCCAAAGATCATGCTTTGATACCACTGTAATGTTCCAAATTAGGAACAACTACACTATTGGGGATATCTCAAGATATTACCAATGTGGAGCTCAGCAAATCATAAACATGAGCTCGAATTAGTAGTGAATGCATTAAAAAAAAATGTCGGAAGATCCACATAACCATCACATTATATTACAGTAGAAATGAATGTATACAAGATCTTGAGGAAATGATCTCTCAAGCTAGGTAATGCAGCCTCAATGAAACATGTACATGAAATATGGAGAAATACTGCTATATAAAAGAGGCCCTGGGTATGACTGCGCAATCCATGAGGCAGAACTGTTGCAAAATGTCAATAATATATAGATATGAAAATGAATAGCTCAAATAATAAGGGGGAGAAAGATCTCAACCCCTGAAAACATGCAATACACAATCCTCAAAGCGATTGGCTGAAATATACACAAAATGGAAAATTTGCAGAAATGCCAGAGTTGCTGGGTAGCTATAGCAACTCAAGAACTGGAAAAAAATGGAGAAGACTGAAGATGTTGCAATCAATGAAAATATCTCCTCCAATGGATCTCTAGAGTGAAAGGCTTATCCTCTCACCTAAGATCTCACCCTCTAAACATGTGGAGCAAGTCTCCACTGCAAATACACTAAGAAATAACGCAGTCTAGAGAAGGGACTGCGCTGTTGGTGAAGAGAAATGCTAGGCCTTGATGCCAAAGTCTGCAATAAGCTCCGAGATATCTCCAATCTGATATCTCAAAGGAAAGAGAGGCTCATCCTCTAAAAATAGCTGATGGAAGTGATGTAGTGAACGCTCACTGCAACACCCAGCAACACAACATTAATCTACTGCAGAAATAACACTGTCTTGATGGAGGATGCTTGGCCTCAAGCCTGGATGTGAGGAAAATCTAAGAAATCCCTCAAGAGGCCTCTCAAGAAGGTGAAAGAATCCTAAACAGGAATTCCTCTCGGCAATTCTAGCTAAGTAGCAAAGAATGCACAATTGTCTCACTTGAAAATTGAGTTGAACAATACAAGCATGAGAAACAATGGTTTCCTTGCCCTCCTTTTAAACAAGTGAAATCCCTCTCTCCATGGGATCCATCCATTAGAGTTTCCTCCACCAAATATCCTCTTCCTTATTTACACTATGTTTTCTTCTAAAGTAAGCCACTCCTCCTATGGCAGCATTGTTGACTTGGTCAAACCTAGCCTTGTCTTCATGCATTTGCCCCTTTTCACACTTGTGGGTGCAAAATCAAGTTCTTATGTCAATCCTTTTCCACATGTGAGGGATTTTAATCATGTTTTTAATAAACATGGGAATCATTACCCATTTATTTGGCTGCAAGATGATAAAATAAAAATTTTAATATTCCATTTAGCCATGTGCTAAAATAGGAATATTACACATTCGATGTTTTAGGAACAAGAAATTATCTTAATTCAGGCTCTATAGAAGTTGTTTTTAAACTTTAAACAAAACCCTGATACAAAAACAGTCAATGAATATGTTACAGAGATTACATTGTTTGGTCAAATAGATGTCAGCTTTGGCCTAAAACAGATCTTTCAACCAAACAATAAAGCTGGCATTGGATGTCCTAGTTTGGAGACTAAATTTTAACTTTTTTAACCTTTATATACATACCTAAATTAAATTTCTCTCAATACCACTGTCATGGTTCTCAGAAAACCCTAACATGCACTGAAATTTAAATTTTCATGTATATAAATATTATTGAATATCAGATTACCCGGTTGCATAATAACACCTAAATTACAGTCCATTCAATTTTTTTCTATCAATTCGGTGCCAACTACAGCTCAAGGTAGACATAAATTCCAAAACGAGGTATGAAAATAATTTGGGTGAACTTTTAGCTGTTTTATTTCAATATCTATTACCAATAAAAGCCTATAGAAGGTTAAATGCAGAGAATTTGAATATAATTCCTCCTGAACATTTTTTTGCAAATTGATATTCTAAGCCACAGGTGAATGCAGATATTAACTGTTCAAACAAAAATAAAATGCAAGGAAATTATTAAACTTAGAAAGGAAATTTTGTTGAAAGAAAGGCATTGACCTCCGGTTGTGTGCAAGAAACTTTGAATTTGGTACTTTCTCACTATGTATGGTGTATATGGTGTCAATGTCAAAGACGTTGAACTCTGTCCGATGTTGATGTCAAAGAAGCTGAGAAGTAAGAGAATGTGAAGAATAATAATCACAGAAACATTTAAAATTGTTTGAATAAGCAACACTAAAATAGGATGGGAAGAATTGACTTAGCAGGAGAGCATAACTGATTATGGTACCCATATTTTCAGCAAGTTGTTCATCGTGAGGTTCCATATTTTCAGCAACTTGTTGAATAATGCATCATAAAAATTTCAATGCTGGCATAATTTACTATTAGAATCACACCCTTCTTCTCTCTATTTGTGTGCTCTCTACTTGAAGTTTCAACACATCTTGAATAATTCATGATATTTATGAATGTGAATTAATATTATGGTGCACAACTTCACCCAAAACCATAAATCCCAAGATTATTCTCATTACTAAATGCACTTCTTTAATCTCCTTCTTTCTTGGTTAGTCACTGATTTCCTATAAATAGAGGGTATTTGAGAAGAGAAAGGGTTGATGCAGTCTTATAAGGTTACGCCCTCACAGAATTGGTCTGGTAAAAATTTATTTAATGTTTCAACAAATTCAATGGCAATCGCATGGCAGCATTCTCCTCTAGGATGAAAAACTCTATAATAATTTCAGCATTAAAATCGACATGATAAGCTCTTCCGAACAACCAGTTGCATGGTGGAGTTGCGATCTAAACACATGGTCTTTGAAGATTCTTCCAAAAATATAAATCGGAATGCGATGTCAAACAGGAACACGCCAGGGCTTTAAATTATTCATTAACCCTAATTACCTTATCAGCGTAACTAACGGGAGACCACCTTCTTGCACACATGTGTCATTACAAGAATGAATTGGTTGATGAAAGAAAAAACATATATTCAACGACAGGGCTGAAATAGAGTTTCCAGGCATCGAGAAAGGAGTTTTCGGGCTTGTTTCTCTAGAGATGCATTAAAATAATGCAATCAGTAATTCATTAGGTAGTATGGGATATCAGGTTTCATCAATTTTTGACATGAAAAGGTTGTTTGAATTAAAATGAGGAAATATATCCACAACATCATCATGAGGATAATATTCCCCTATGCCAACTCAAAAATGGTGTAAATTGTTTTAGGTTGTGGAAAGCATTTTCAAAGAAAATAAGGATGAAATAATAGGTATAGCTGTGGTCAATTCTGTTATGAAAAATTATGTGCCCCATGTCTTTAAGAATGCTAAAATTCAAGGTCTCAATACAAAGGGAAATAGGAAATGGAAGTTGGATATCCATTCCAATGGTTCCGATTATCTGAAAAGGTTAAAGAAGCTAAAATATTAGGAATCCATACCAGAGAGGTTGCAGTTTAAGCTTAATGGCCACAAATTATCATTCCTTTCAATTACAGATTTAAAAGATGCAATGCAAGAGGAGATGAAGCCTATGAGATCCTCCTTTGAAAGGTCATCTGATTCATCTAAATAAATTGAAGGGCGAAGTCACCAATGGTCCTTTGCATGAAATTTCTTCAGGGATTTGCATTACCTTATGTAGTGTATTTGAAAGTAAAGTTTGCATAGTTTGGACCATTCTAGGTTTCAGGAACAAGAAATTATCTTAATTTAGTCTCTAGTGAATTTGTTTTTAAACTTTAAACATAGCCATGATATAAAAACGACCTATGAATATGTTACCGAGATTACATTTTTTGGTTAAATAGATGTCATATTTGGCCTAAAACAGATCTTTCAACCAAAGAATAAAGCTATCATGGAGTATGGATGTCCGAGTTCGGAGACCAAATTTTTACTTGATTAATCTTTATATACAGACCTAAATTAAATTTCTCTCAATACCACTACCATTGTTCTCAGAAAACCCTAACACACACTGAAATTTAAATTTTCATGTATATAAAGATTATTGAATATTAGATTACCCTGTTGCATAATAACACCTAAATTGCAGTCCATTCACAGTTTTTCTATCCATTCGGTGCCAACTGTAGCTCAAGGCAGACATAAATTCCAAAACGAGGTATGAAAATAATTTGGGTGATTTTTTAGCCGTTTTATTTCCATATCTAATACTAATTAAAGAATATAGAAGGTTAAATGCACAAAATTTGAAGATAATCCCTCCTAAACAATGTTTTGTAGATTGATATTCTAAGCTGCAGATTAATGCAGATATTGATTGTTCAAACAAAAATATAATGCAAGGAAATTATTGAACTTAGAAAGGAAATTCTATTGAAATAGAGGCACTAACCTCTCGTTGCGTGTAAGAAATTTTGAATTGGGTACTCTCTCACTCTGTATGGTGTGTATGGTGTCGATGTCAAAGATGTTGAACTCTGTATGATGTCGATGTCTAAGAAGCTAAGAAGTAAGACAATGAGAAGAAGAAAAATCACAGAAACATTTAAAACTATTTGAATAAGCAACATTGGAATGCCATGGGAAGCATTGACTTAATAGGAGGGAATAAGTGATTATGGTGCCCATATTTTCAGCATTTTTTTCATCATGATGTTCCATATTTTCAGCAACTTGTTGAATCGTGCATCATAAATATTTCAATACTGGCATAATTTACTGTTAGACTTGAACCCTTCTGCTCTCTACCTGTGTGCTTTCTACTTGAATTTTCAGAACATCTTGAATAATTCATGACATTTATGACCATGAACGAATCTTACGCTGCATGACTTCACCCAAAACTGGCAATCCCAATGTTACTCTCATGACTAAATGCACTTCTTTAATCTCCTTCTTTCCCGATTAGTCACTGATTTTGACAAGAGAAAAGGTCGATGCGGACTTATACAGTTACACCCACACATAATTGGTCTGGTAAACATTTATTTAATTTTTCAGCAAATTCAATGGCAATTGCATGGCAGCATGCTCCTCCAAGACGACAAACGTAATAATAATTTCAGCATTAAAATCGGCGTGATAATCTCTTCCACACAACCAGTTGTGTGGTGGATTTGCAACCTAAACTCATGGGCTTTCAAGATTCTTCCGAACATCTAAATTGGAATGCGATTTCAAACAGGAACACGTGAGGACTTTAAACAATTCATTAACCTTCATTACCCTATCGGCGTAACTAACATGAGACCACCTTCTTCCACACATGTGTCATTAAAAGAATGAATTGGTTGATGGAAAAAAAAAGAGTTGATTCAAAAGAATAGGACTATCGGCCTAAAAATGTGAGCTGTCATTTTTGTTGGAACAAAGTTGGCCCATAAAAATGACATGAGTTTCCCTTGCCCAAGACATGAGTTTTCCTCTTCAAAGCTAGTTGTGGAGTAAATTACATCGTGAAAGTGACCTGTTGAGTGCGCTCCTGCCAACAAGTGCCTAAATTTTGCCTAGGTAAGTGGCAATATTTACTTTTTCAATTGGAATTCCAAAAAGGAGGTTTAATTAAAAATAGTAGAAGCTTTTGTACTCTGACATATTCTTGAGCATGGAAAAGAAATTTATTTGTGGATTATGTTATAAAATCGTAAGTCTAACCTTTCATCTAGTGAAAATAAGATTAACATTCTTGTATTTTTTATAACAAGGAAAGACCTCGAGACTGCATGCATATAATTTGATTTTGGATCATTATTGTTTATTTATCAACTACATATGCCTATGCATTTTTTTCCACATCATTCCTTCAATGTTTATTGCTATTAAGTGTGAAAGTATTTTCTTCATGTTCTTCGTTATGAATCAGGAAAGTTGTTGTAAGGTATGAGGAGGATGTTTTGATCATACAATAGAATTTGTTTGTGATAAACTCGCCATCTAACTTGATTTTGGGGCCTATACATTTTGCCATATAGAAATCATTATGACCATAGACAATAGTTAAAATTTGAAATCTTCAAAATTCCATAAGTGGCTAGATCAAGTTTTTTAATTAAAATGCCAAGAAGGAGGGTTAATTAAATGAAATAGAGTTATTTGTAGTTTGACATAATATTAAGCCTAAAAAAAAAATTCATTTGTGGATTTTGTTATTAAAATGTAAGTCTTAGCTCATCTAGTGAAAAAAAGATTATTATTCTTGTATTTGTTATAACAAGGAAAGGCTTGAAGGTTGCATGCATATAATTTGATTTCCTTAGTAATTAAAACATGTCATTTATATTGTTTATTTATCACTTGTATGTTCCACTGCAATTTGTTTCATTTCTTTGCTTCAATGTTTGATGCTATGAACTGGGATGGCCTTTGCTTCAATGTTTGCTATTATGAATCAGGGAAGTTCTCGTATAGCATGAGGAGGATGTTTTGATCCTACAAAATAATATTGGAAAAGTAAACTTGAGTATTTTATAAATAATGTAAGCAATGATCTACAAGACTTCATTAAAAAGACATATAAGCCTAAATATTTGAAAGCCCTAGGAACATCCTCCTTTGGAACAATATTAGAAAAGGTTGATTTGAATATTATAAAAACATTACATAAATTTCTCGATTCCTCCATTATCAAAATAAAATCATTACTGATCATTTCAATGAATCCATCAAAATATTCAAAGGAAAGCACATTAATATATCATTTTTGTCTTTGTAGAATGACCCGATGACCATTTTCAATTCCACTAGACTAAATTCATTAATTAACTTTTGTCTTGATCATGAAAAACAAAATTAGGAAAGGAAACATCCATATTATCTCTATTATGTTCCATTTAAGCTATTCTCAGACTCCTTAATTATAAAATATTTTCGAGTGAACTTGTCTCCTTCACGCGCGTTAAAGTATTTCAATGGAAGTCTATTTAGAATAAATTTAGCACTTTTTTGAACTGAGTAGAATAGCTAAGATAAAGGAGTACTCTAGTCCTTTATGGCTATAATGGTTCATCCTTGTATTATTTTATCTCTATTTCAGGCTTGGGGGACTAAATTTACGAAAAGGAACCTATTGAGCATGCTTGTCTTCTCTTTCGTGCTCATTTAACCATGAAGGAGAAAAATATGAGAAAATGGGAAGGGAATATTTATTTCTATTAGTCATCCAAAGGGAAGTTTTATTTGTTTCACCCTTGAACATGGCACATGTTTGCATCATTATCTCACAGCTTGGTTTTAGCTTGCATAGAATCCATACCATGCATATGAGTCTTTCTACTCCTCCAGCTAGTTACTCTTCCAGTCACTATGGAGTGTGCTTCTATGCCTCCTCTGTTGATACATGATATCATGTGTTTCTCATTAGTCATGTTACCAATTCATTGTTGTGTCATTTCATTATGTGTTCAAGGTAAGTCTGAACCTGTGTTATCCATTTGCAGTTGCCTATTGACCTTTTTCAGTTGGTCATCTGTGTGTCAGATGTACTTCATTGCTTCATGAATTCATCCATTCACATAATTTCTTAGTTTATTCTATTTAAATTGATGGGGGATACTTCAAGGCCCTCCTTTGAAGGATCTTCTCCTGTCGACTTCAACTCAATATCTAGGAGCTTGATCTATGAACCAGTAGTACCTTGTAGTTTCCAAACCTCGGTGCCAATTTTTTTATAATCGATAGTGGGCTTAGATCAATGGCTCCTGATCAGTCGAGCCCATGGGTGTAAACTTCATCTCATCTATTCATATTTAGTCAACTATAATAGGTACCTTAGGGTCCCTTTTTATCATTGGGGGGTCCCTTCGTGTTTGTTAACGATGCACATCATTGAAATTTAATAAGTTTCTACCATGTTCAACATAAACACATATATTCACATCCCATATATTTGTACCATTAGGGTTATGACAAATAAACTGGGTTAGGGACATCTCACTCTTATATGGCACCCTTCCCAAACAACATTGGAGTTTTGTATTCATTGTGTATTTTGAGAACTACTTAGGGACACCTCGTGTTTGTTATGCATCCATAGTACTACTACTATATAATTTGATATAGATCCACAATATATTTGTTGGTGGTTATGATATGTTTTATGAGTCACATGGATCCACTATGTATTTTTCATGTCCATGTCTTAGCATTTTATGTCCATGTCTTATCCTTTCATTTCCATGTCTTATCATTTCATGTCATGGATGAAAAATGATTTTGGAGAATTATTTCTATGATATTTTGTCTTACCTACCAACTATGATTGTAATAGCTCCCATATATCCTTCTTGCCGACTTTAAGGAAGGCCACAAGGAAATCCTTTAGAAGTATGTTTACGGTAGTTGTGAATTTCTAGGTGTTTCTTGGTATTTCGAGAAGTAGCTGGACTTCCATTGAACTTGTATGAAAAGGCTTGCCCAAAAATCTATAGTGAAGTAAAATACGTAGTTGGATAGTGTTGTATCCCTTCAAGCAAACAAATTCCATTTCTAGACAAAAAAAAAATTCCCTCCATTTTTTAACAAGAAGATTGGTAGATCAATGATTCCTTGACATTTTCTACAAAGCAATTAACCCATTAGTGGCTTCCCACCATAATTTAAAAAATCCTTTGAATAAAAAAAAAAGGATAGAAATAAGATGTAAACAAATATATTTACCAAAAATTAATTCCCACCATTATTTATGTAAATAAAATTGTAAATGTGTAGACATCTCAATTCATTAGTCCCTACCCAAGTTCTAATATTTTCTACAATTTTATCTAGAGAATAATTTCAAACTTAAGCGACAAGCACTAAACTCCCTTGAAATATTTATTTTAAATTAATTGTAAATTTTACATTCAATAAATCATAATCAAATCCAAGTAACTTCTTACTATGCTATGTTCCCTTCATGATCAAAATCTAACTTCTTACTCTTCTATGTTCCCTTCCCATGCTTTGGGGTTATGTTGGCATTTAGTGAATATTAAAAATCAACAAAAAAATAATGTCACACAACCTAATAAACCACACATGTTTGATGATGTGTATAGTTATATAGATCTTCCAAACTGTTAGTTAAATTTAATATTACAAAGAAAACATGATGACCTCCTCCATACGTGGTAAACGAGGCATTGAATATTCAAACTAACAATGAACAAGTGCCAACCCATCACTTTGCTGGGGAATTCTCACAAGTAACATGGATCACCGATGACCTCATCTAAACAAGGATTTAACAAAACAATTCGAACCATTAAAACTAAAAATCAACCAAAGCCAATGGATCATTATCCCAGACGATTCGCATTCGTTAAATCATAGAGGTGACCTAACACACGAAATCCAAAAATAGATGGCTAAAATACAAAGTCCGATCATATCAATAGAAAGTTTGAAACAACATTGGCATTATTTGAGTAGAATAGATAAATATAACTGGAGACATTTATATAAATTCTTACCTGAACATGGACATTAGAGGGTATGTTTCTAGTTGTGATTGAAGAGGGCATGTAAATTAATTTACAGCCTTTTAACATCATTTGAAACTCAAGTGTTCAATTCGAGCAACAGTGGTGTAAAGCCTCAATATGGCTATAGAAATTCTTCCTTCTCACCAAATTATGGGTGTTAGATGTATAGAAAAAGGTCGGGTGACTCGACGAATATGTGGATCAATCATGAATCTATTGTTGGAAATATTAATTCCAACTGTGACTGCAAACAACAGGAGCAGGAAATTTTTTGTTGTTGTGTGCATTCCATTGTGCATTTAA
The DNA here is from genome assembly GCA_034641835.2 of Pinus albicaulis. Classification (NCBI taxonomy): domain Eukaryota; kingdom Viridiplantae; phylum Streptophyta; class Pinopsida; order Pinales; family Pinaceae; genus Pinus; species Pinus albicaulis. Next base: position 129,799 of record JAXQQM020075873.1, read on the forward strand.
ATCCTACATTCAAAGCCTGCAAGTTTATTTTTTGATAATGGCCATAGCCTTGTCTTGATTTGAAAATCTATGGTTTGAACCACGCAACTCTGTATTTAAAACCCTGTCCTCACGCCTTTAAAAACTCCACCCACTAGCCATAACATTTACAACCATTTTTTTTTGTATTTAAATTGGGCCACATCATGTGAGTGGAGCCCACGACTCCACATCAGCATTTCCACAGCCAATCATGGAGCGTTTAGAAACCTTTGAGCCTCGTCACCATAGATCTATACCCACACAATGAATTGGTCCCACCCTTGCCAAGTCACGAAGCGCTCAGCCAATCCTATGCGTATCGCACAGATTGAAGCTGACATAACACCATAGGAAAATGGATGTGATAAGCAATTGTGTAATATGCTTGAGTTTATTTAAAGTCTACTGCGGGGTCCACCATCGACCAATAGGAGGGCGATCACACCGATCGCATGTCCAGTCAGCAGGCATCCAAATGGATGCGATAAAGCTCGTTTAATTGTTTTGTATAAATAGGCTCAAAATTCTACAAAAAGCACTGTAATAAGGTTTAATACCTTAGGTTAGTGTTTTTATGTTTTTATATGGGCCACAGCAAAGTTTTTTGGTAAAATACTTAGGATATATATATATATACATATACATATATATATATATATATATATATATATATATATATATATATAATAAACATTCAATGTTTATAATATATATATAAAGTAAACTCTCCTATATAATAGAAGCACAATGGGAGAGAGTATGAGTTTTTGACTATGTGTATTGTAAGCCCGAAGGTAGAAAACAAAAAAAACAGAGAGGAGAGTTTTGAAATACACTGTGTTTTGCAGCAGTTAAGAAAGAAGCATTTTGCATTGTAATCCCTTAGAAGAAGGAATAGTTTCATTTTGTAATATCTCATATATTTTTAATGAAATAGAAGTGTTTTTTTATGCATCTCTATCCAACATTGTTTATATTTGAATCTTTGTGTTGAGTTGAGGAAGTGTGTTTCCTCTGTGTGTTCAGAATTGTTCAGAAATTCCAACATGGTATTGGAGCTATTACAGGCTCTTTGCATCTACGAAAGAAGCTGAAGGAAGGAAGGAGTGTTTTGTTGAAGCTTTTGACCAGTAGTGTGAAGGCTCAGCAAAACAAGGTATTTACAAAATAGAGTTTTGTGTTTGATTTTAAAGAGTGCAGTCCAGAGAAGTCTTTTAAGAGACAGAGTTTATCTCTCAGTAGAGAGACAATCTTTTTGGAAACACAGTCAAGTATTTATTGCATAGTTCAGAAAGCTAGCTATGGCAGGAGTGAGCACATGCATGAGTATGGGAGATACTCAACTCCCACAATTCAATGGGATGAACTATGACTATTGGACAATCAAAATGAGAGCCCTATTTTCCTCTCAGGATTTATGGGAGCTAGTTGAAGATGGTTTAGAAGAACCAGTAGATGAACAAGCATTTAATTCCTTAACACAAGCAGAGAAGGATTTGTTGAAGAGTAATAGGAAGAAGGACTCAAAAGCCCTATTCTATCTCTATCAAATAGTGCATGAAAGTGTATTTACAAGGATTTCGGTAGCCAAGAAGTCCAAGGATGCATGGGATACCCTCTAGACCACCTACCAAGGTATCCAGAAGGTAAATAGAAGCTTCAATTAATGATATGAGATTTTGAAGTCATTTGCATGAAATACTCTGACACAATAGAATCATTCTTCACAGTGTTGATTGGGATGGTTACCCAAATGAGATCTCATGGAGAGATAGTAGAAGAAAAAAGAATTGTGGAGAAATTATTGAGGAGCTTGCCCTCAAGATTTGATGTGATAGTCACAACCATTGAAGAGACAAAGTATCTCTCAAATTTTACTGTTGATGAGCTTCATGCATCATTGATGACACATGAAAAAAGATTGGGTAGAAAAACAAACTCATCTTGGAGCATGCCTTCAAGACCCAAATGTCCTTTGGAAGAGGAAGAGGTCAAGGAAGAGGAAACTATAGAGGAAAAGGAAGACAAAGAAGACAAAATAGAGGAGGAAGAAATATCCCTGCAAATACTAGTGAAAGGGGTAACAATCAAATTCAGAACCAAGGCCAAGGCAATATCCAGCAAGGTGGACAAAATCAAGCACATGGACAAAGGTATGGTAAATCCCAAGTCCAATGTCATTACTATAAGAAGTATGGCTATTATGACAATGAACGTAGGAAGAAACAGAGTGACATGGGTAATAGACCCAGTGCTAATTTTACAAAAGAAAATATTAGCCAAGAGAATTTATTTTTTGCATGTAATATGGCTGAAGAGAAAAATGAACATATATGGTATCTAGATTCAGGATTTAGTAACCATATGACTGGAAACATTTATATTTTTTCCATGATTGATGAAAATGTGAAGTCTCAAGTAACATTGGGGACAGACAGTAAGGTCTCTATCATGGGAAATGACAGAGTGAATGTATTGACAAAGAAAGGAGAAAGGAAGAACATATCTGATGTATACTATGTACTAGGTATGAAATGTAATTTGTTAAGCATTGGAAAAATCATTCAAAAGGGATACAATATATTTTTTAAAGATGATGTATGCACCATCATGGATAAACCACCAAGCAAGAAATGTATTGCACAAGTGAAGATTACAAGGAACAAAATGTTCCCTCTCAAGGTGAGAGCAGATTTGAAGAAATGAGCTACAATGGAAGCAACGACACAAGAGACATTCCAAAGAGAAGCAAAGGATGAAAATTAGTTATGGCACTTGATATTTGGACATCTCAACTTTGGAGGTCTGAATTTGTTGCATATAAAAGGAATGGTAAAGGGATAATCATTTATTTAAAATCCAGACAGCCTATGTGAAGGCTGCATCTTGGGCAAAAAACACAGAGAAAGCTTTCCATTAGGAAAGAGCATAAGGGCAAAGGCACCCTTAGAACTTGTCCATTCATATTTGTGTGTACCAATTCAAACACTATCATTAGCAGACAGCCACTATATGCTAACCTTCATTGATGATTACACAAGGAAAACATAGGTATACTTCTTGAAGTTGAAGAGTGAAGTGTTTGATAAATTCTTCCACTTTAAATCTCTTGTTGAGAATCAACGTAAGTAGCATATTAAATTCTTGAGAACAGACAGAGGAGGAGAATATATCTCAAAATTATTTTTGCATTTTTGTAGAGAAAATGGGATACACAAACAATTTACAACAAGGTATACACCACAACAAAATGGAGTTGTTGAAAGGAAAAACAGAACCATCATGGACATGGTAAGAAGCTTGTTGAAGGAAAAACATTTTCCAAATAAATATTGGGTTGAAGCTGTACATTGTGCAGCATATGTGTTAAATAGATGCCCAACAAAGAGTGTTATGAAAAAAGTTCAGGAAGAAGCATGGAGTGGCATAAAATAGTTTTTCACCCACATGAGAGTTTTTGGTTGTGTGGCTTATGCACACATTCTAGATCAGCTAAGGAAGATGTTGGACAGTAACGGGGACAAGTGCATATTTGTTGGATATAGTGAAGAATACAAAGCATACAGATTGTATAACCCATCCAACAAGAAGTTTATGATAAGCAAAGATGGGTAGTTTATTGAAGAAGAAGCTTGGGATGGAAGCATTGAGAAAACAATGAATGTAAAAAGTTGTTTGTCTCATGATGAAGATGAGGAAAAAATGGCTGAAAGACATCTCTCATTAGCAGCACCACCTCCACCAATAAAAGGACAGCAAGGGACACCAAAAGCAGATATGAGAACACCTTTGAGAAGTGATGAAAGTGCTTCTCCAAGCACATCACAAGGAGCAGATTTGAGTGCTTCTACAAGAACAAGTTCAACAAATGAAAGAGGAACAAGATTCAGAAGTGTGAATAAAATTTATGACCAAGAGGCAGAAAATGAAGGTATGGACTCTTTGTTGCATTATATTGTTATGTAGAAGATCTGATTCGTTTTTAAGAAGCAGTAAAAGGTCAAAAATGGATAGAGGCTATGGATGAAGAGATAAATGACATAGTGAAAATTAAGATATGGGAATTGGTTGATCTCCCAAAAGGTAAGGAAGTTATTGGAGTGAAATGGGTTTAAAAACCCGAGAGCAATGCTTAAGGTAATATTGAAAGGCACAAGGCCAGACTTGTTGTCAAAGGCTATAAGTAGCAACAAGGAAGACATTATGAAGAAACATTTGAACCGGTTACAAGAATGGAAACAGTAAGAGCAGTGTTGTCCATA
>JAXQQM020059457.1:0-45266 GCA_034641835.2 Pinus albicaulis
TAGATGACGTGAGCCTCGAACATGATAAGTCCCATTTGAAAAAATGGGGGTGTACTGCTATGGGGTCGTTGACAAAGTGTGGTCAACACAGTGAAAATGGGATCTCTGTCGCTTACAATAATCTTTGGGTTTCCATGTAGCTTTTGAATTGTTTCCATAAATGCCGTAGCAACTATACTCGCTTTAAGTGGATGAGATAATGCAAAAAAGTGTGCATACTTGGTAAGTCTATCAACTACCACCTAGGTAAACCTGTGATAAAATCCATTGAAACCTCCTCCTAACGTTGGCTTTATTTTGCTGGCAAACCAAACATTCCACCACAAAATTTTGAATATCAGATTTAAGGCCATCCCAAAAAAATTCTTTCTTCACCTTGTGGTAAGTTTTTAAAAATCCTAAGTGTCCTCCTAAGGGAGAGGTGTGCAATTTCAAAAGAATCTTTTGTTTTAGTTGGGAATTCTTACAAAGACATAAGCGATCTTTGTACCATAAGGAATCATTTTTCCAACTAAATGTATCAGATGTACTGGGATCTTGCTGCAACTTTTGAATGAATGTCCACACTTCTTCATCATTCTTCCATTCTTCCCTTGGTTCAATCATCCAATCTGGTTGGATAATAAAAATGGCACAAAGCAATGCTTCCACATCCTTATCCTTTCTTGAGAGTGCATCTGCAACAACATTTAGCTTCTTTTTTTTGTAGATGATTTCAAAGTCATAACCCAACATCTTTGTAACCCATTTTTGCTACTGTTCTAAAGAAAGTCTTTGTTCCAAAAAGTATTTAAGACTATCATGATCAATTTTTACCTTGAAGTGTCTTCCCATTAGGTAAGGTCGCCATTTCTTTAGTGCATGTAGTAATGCTAACATTTCCTTCTCATAAATAGCTTTCTGTAAATACTTTCCTTTGATTGGACGACTTTCAAAAGCAATGGGTCTTCCTTCCTACATTAAAACAACACCAATTCGATTTCTTGAGGCATCACATTCCACAACAAAGGTTTTTGTGAAGTCTGGCGTAGCTAAGACCGGTGCTAGGCACATTTCCTCTTTAAGATTTTCAAAGGCCTTAGTTGCTTCAGGAGTCCATGAAAATGAATTTTTCTTCAATAATGTTGTTAGAGGTGCTGCTATTCTCCCATAATTCTTAACAAACTTGCGATAATACCCTGTTAACCCAAGAAATCCTCGCAACTTATTTATGGTTGTGGGGATTCTTCATTTTAATGGTTTTTAATTTTAGGTCTACTCGTGAATAATTTCGTGATAATAACAGACCTAAATATTCCACCTTTGTACTCCACAGTGTTTGAGTAGCTGTGTACTGTTTTCCTTCCAATAGTTTACACCATATCAACATGTTGTTGAACAGATCCTTTCAAGTCCCATCAACAGAGATTAGTATATCATCAAAAAATACTAGCACAAATTTTCTAAAGAAGGGTTTGAAAATGGAATTCATCAACCCTTGAAATGTAGAAGGTGCATTGGTAAGGCCAAAAAGCATGACCAAAAATTCATAATGACCCTCATGAGTTCGAAATGCTGTTTTTGGAATATCTTCAGTCTTCATTCTAATTTGATGATATCCTGAACGAAGATCCAACTTGGTAAAATAAATTGCTCCATGTAATTCATCAATCACGGGAATGGGAAATTTATCTTTAATGGTGAGCTTATTGAGCTCCCTATAATCCGAACACATTCGCCATGATCCATCCTTCTTGTGTACCAATACTACAGGAGCAGAGAAAGAACTTTGACTAGGTTGAACTATACCCGCCTCTAACATTTCTGCAATCATACGTTCAATTTCGCTCTTTTGGAAGTAAGGATATCTATAAGGCCTGATGTTTGGAGGAACACTTCCTGGAATCAAATGAATAGCATGATCATGATCACGAATAGGTGGGAGTCCCTTGGGAGTTTCAAACACCTTGGAATGATTGTCCAATACTTGTTGGAGATATGTAGGAATAGATGATTTTGATGTTGGAACTTCTAGTGAGCATAATTGTGCAATTACGCCTCGTTGTTCTTTCTTTAGAAGCTTTGTCATGACATTAGAGCTTATTATCTTTCCCGGCTTCCTTGCAATACCCCGTAATTCAACTTCCTTACCTTCTGAAATTTTTTCAAGAAAAGTTCTTGAAAATTAAAAGCTACTGTCCCCAAATATTGCAACCATTGTACTGTTGAAGAAAACATTCTAAACACCACCATCGTAGCGTAGTATATTGGGACTATTCAACACAAATTCCCTCGCGAATAGCTTTCTGATATTCGGCACGACAAGAGCAATTTATAGTTCCTCCATTTACGTAATCGATTCACCACCCCAAACGGGATTAACCAAATTCTTTTCAATCTTCGTGTGCCTGGCCGTCGTTCGAAGAGCCCGCGCGCCCGATGCCTCCATCGTGCCCCTGTGTCGTTTTGAAGGTCAGCGCTGCCCCGCACTGCTGCATCACTTCGGGCGCTCTCGAAGGCTCGCTAGCTCCCCGCCGTTTCTTGTCGCTTCCGCATCGCTTCTTTAAATGTTGTGAGCCCTCGATGTCAAGGCCGCCCTCGCCGGGGTTTCATTTAAAGTGCTGGCGTAGCGTTGCCTCTTCATATTGCTTGGATTGTCGTCGTCACACTTCTATCATTTCAAACCATCCCTCTCACCAATATTGCCTCTCGCTATAGTTGAAACACTTACGAAATTCTTAGCAAACCACACCCTAGAATTCTAGCTTAGTTTCAGTGCTCTGCCATTGTGTGTTCTCCAACTGACCCCAAGCCCTCTTCTTATACTTTTCTCGTTGAAACATCAATGACTGTGATCTAATCTTGAATCAACAGCTAAGATTAGAAGATGCTTGATCCGTGTGACTTAAGTCATTTTCATGACATGTTTAATTTAATTAACTTTAAACTTTTAATTTTCCTAAGTTAGATTTAGGGTCCTTAATTAAAAGATTAATTAATTAAATATCTTTTAAACATGATGGAATTTCTGAAATCACTTTTTGGGTCTTGGAGATCTCATGCACTTTAGTCCCTCTACAAAATTTGGGAGCTAGAGCACATTCGATGCTACTCCAACACCCCAAAATCTCAATACAGTTCTGCAGTAAGAGGCCTGGGATCAACTTTCATTGAAGCGGAAAAATAGAGCAAAGATACATCTCAACAATATACTCTATGTTCCAGGTTTGAAAAATAATTTTCTTTCAATTTCTTGTTTAGAAGACAAAGGAGATATAATTGCTTTTGTAGATTGTAAAGTTTTGGTTTGGGGAAAAGATTCAAGCATTGATAAAGCAAGGGTTGTTGGAATATATGAAGGAAGCTTATATATAGTCATAACACCATCTCCTCAAGCCCTATTTCACATGGAGATCAATCCCATATAACTATGGCATAGAAGATACAGACATGTACATTATATAGTCATCCCCTCTCTTAATCAAATGGTAAATGACATCCCCAATATTAGAGAAGATCGTGAAGGAATATGTAAGGGGTGTGCTTTGGGAAAGAATACAAGAAAACCCTTTACAAACAATGAAACAAGGTCTAAAGAAATATTGGCTCTCATTCATTCAAATGTATGTGGGCCTATGTCTGACAAATCTCTTGGAGGTCATTTTTATTATGTGACCTTCATTGATGGTCACTCTAGAAAGACATGGCTCTACCTTCTCAAGAAAAATGACAAAGTATTTGAAAAGTTCAAGGATTTTAGATATGAAGTTGAGACCCTAACCGAAAGAAGAATAAAGACTTTGAGATCTGACAATGATGGGGAATACACTTCCAAAGAAATGATTGCATATTGCATTAAAACATAAATTAAGAGGGAGATCATACCTGCATCCATACAGATTCCTTATTGACGTACAAATTCCTTACAACCATACAAATTAGAGGGCAGGATGCCTCAATTTTCATGCAAACTAAAATTTTCAGGTTTGCTGCTTTTTTGATTAATTCATAGAGCCATTTTTCCATGTAAGAGAGCTCTTGTAAGTTCTGAGGATAATTTTGAATGATGAATTGATCTAGAAGGGCAGAAAAATTTGTGCATTGTGTGTGATTGCTTTTCTCGTTTTGTGCTGCATGCAAAAGTTAATATCACATGCAAGTAACTAGATTTGATTTGTTTGCTTAGATAGCTAGTTTTCGGATGTTTTAACAATTTGGTGGTTACAATGGTTTGTCTTTGGTTTCTATTTTCAAGAATCTTTATGGAACTTGGTTTCCAATGTTTTGAGGAGGAAATTAATGGATTTGTTTCTCTTATGATGTGTTTCCATTCCTTCTCCCTTATTTTCCTCTTTATTTGTTAAAATTGGAAACTAGGGCCAAATTCCACTTTGGACAACTTATTTGATGGAGATGACTATTGCATTTAATTCCTCTTTTCGAGAGGACCGAAATCAACCTAAAGATCATTTAATTTGGATAAGAAAAAATGTGTTTTTGAATTTATGCCCACACATGTGCAAATTGTCAAGGTTGGCCACATCATCATGTAGGCTCATGAAGTCCAAGAGACATTTCATTTCACCCTCAACGACTTGTCTAAATATGAGAGACCTCAAACTTCATTTGGCATCATCTCATCACACACATTCTTCTCTCTCCTCATTTGATTGGTTCATACAACTTATTGGGCATCTCTTTTCCTCACACATGTGGCAGCTGAAGGACGAATTATAGGGCCGAAATTTCAGAGTTTGTTGCAGGTTTGACCAGGGTTGTTTTGAGCACATTTGATTTTGATTTTTAGATCAAAATTTCTTTTTTGGCATATCGCATTTATTGGCATAGGAACCAAGGCATTCTCTTGACTTTGACCGTAGACCAATCGTAGGCCTGATCGCAGAGTTGACTGCAGAGTTTGACCGTTTTTTTCATGACTTTTTTGGGCTGACTTTGATTGGGAAAGAAGGTTGAGTTTTACTAGGTTTGACCGAGCTGCATAAAGGTCTGTTTGCTGCTGTGTTGACCAACTTTGATTTCTGGTTAGGGCAAAATTGACTGTTGTTGACTTCAGATTTCACAGGGTTGTTTTGACTATCATTTGGTAAGTCAATTTTGACTTTATTGTAATCTCTCTCTCTACTAAACATTTGATATAATAGTAAGAAGAATTGATCAAAAGGTTTTCCCCATTTTGGGGTTTTTCCTTGGCGTTCGCCAAATCTGGTGTTCTCTTGTCTTGATTTGTCTTCTGCATTTTATTGTTCATGTTCTATCTATAGTTACTGTGAATGTGATTTATGGTTAATGTGATTGCTATTGGAAACTAATTTGGAAATTGTCATTGGGCTGCTAAAAGGGCATTGAAGTAATTGTGCTAGGCATATAACATACCATTGTTAACTAAGATTAACATGGTATCAGAGCCCAGGTGAAGACAAAGCCCAAGCAAGAGAGAGAAAATAAATCACTAAGAGGGATCTGATTAGCCAAGTCTCCACGACTTCTACATCTTACTTCAAGATTGAAGACAAGCTCAATGACAAATCTGACTATTATGCATGGAAGATGACTTTGGACTTGACTTTGGAAGAGCATGATGCAATGGACTATGTGGAGGGAAAAGTGGTGGAGCCTCCTTCAAATGCACCGACTGCTGCTAAGAAAAAGTATAGAAAAGGTGAGGTCAAAGCTAAGAAAATTATCATTGACTCCATTCGAAAGCATTTGGTTGCTTATATTTTTGATTTGGAGACATCTAAGGCGATGTATGATAAGCTGGTTGGGATATTCAAAGTAAACAATGCAAATCAAATCCTCTTTCTCAAAAACAAGTTGAAGGACATTAAGATGAATAAAGGGGAGTCTATCCAATCCTACTTCACGAGAATAACTTAAATCAAGAATGATCTACTATCTATTGGAGAAGTTATTGTTGACAAGGGAGCTCACTCTCATTGCACTTGGAGGCCTTTCAAGACCTTGGGATGTATTTGTCACCACTATTCTCAACAATGACAGGATACCAGGTTTCGATGAATTATTGGCTAGATGCACTCAAATTGAGACTAGGATGATGGAGAGAGGCAAGCCCTCAAATGGAAATGAACCTATTGCTTTCTCCACTCATGCGAGGAAGAATAATGCTGGTATGAGAAGACATGGTGAAGGATTCAAGAAGGGACTCAAAGAAGGAAGAAAAGGAAGGTGCTACAATTGCAACAAGTTCGGTCACTATGCTGGAAAATGTCCTCACAAGAATAATTCTCCAAGGGATGATGACAGCAACAACCACACCAATTTGAAAGGCAATGGAAATCAAAGGAACAATTGGTACAACAACAAAGGAAAGAGGAATGCTCCCGCTGCTTGAAATGGAAATGGTTGACCTCCCAAGAGGACAAGAAATGCCAGGTATGATGAAAGTACTGTTGTAGAAAAACAAAATGAGTTTATCTTGTTTCCGCTCTATCTACTGCCTCTCCTCCGGATACATTGGATCATTGGTTGATTGATAGTGGAGCCTCAAGGCACTTCACTGGGTACAAGGAGGCCCTCTCAAATTTGGTTGAAAAGAGGACTAATTTAGAGATCATACTTGGAGATATTGTCACCTAACCCGTGAAAGGAATAGGTATTGTCACTCTTTACTTGAATTAAGGTCAAACCATTCATCTACAAGAAGTATTGTATGTGCCTGATGTGAAAATTTCTAAACATAGAAATCCTACTGTAGTGTCTTGATTTACTTTTACTACTTGAATTAAATTACCAGTTAATTTTCTGAATTATTCACTAAAATCAACAAAGTAAACACAACTGTACCCTACATATTTACAGATCATTTATTGAACATAACGCACACATGACAAATGACAGATTTTTTCGACAAATGCCCTTGGAAAAACCCAACGCGGGAAAACCGGTGCAACTAGCTCCGGAGGGTTTTATTATTATTCATAATCTGAATACAACAATATCTGGGCACTAGACATGGTTGGCCCTACAGAGTAAATACAAGGCAATAATACCTCTTTCACTCTGAGACAGAAAATATCGCTGATTCACACCCTCAAACGAGATTTACAAAATTCGAGCCCTTTCTGGCCCACTGGAAACCCCAACGCTGTCCCTCAGCCCTCTTCGTCAGCCTCTGCGCTGCCCTAGAAGGGCCCGCGTCACCCTCTGTGGGCTTATGCTGCCCCTGCACTGCCATGACTGGGCCCGCGTCAACCCTGAAGGGTTCCTGTTGGCTCTGCGTTGCGTTCTGCATGGCTTTGGCTGAACTGCGTAGCTCTGGTTGGCCTCTCCGCTGCCTGGTATACTGCCTCTCTGCCGCTGTTCTATTCTTGGCCTTGGATCAGATCATCCCTTTCGAATTACTGCCCCTCGCCGCACTGCAAACTCACCTCGTATTTCTTAGCAAATCACGCCCTAGAATTTCGACTTAACTTCAGTGCTCTGCCAATGTGTGTCCTCTCCAACTGACCCCCAGCCCTTCTCTTATACTTTTCTCATTGGCAAACCAATGGCCGTGATCTAATCTCTAATCAACGACTAAGATTAGAAGCTGCTTGATCCACGTCACTTAGAACATTCTCATCACATGTTTAATTTAATTCACTTTAATCTTTGAATTTTCCCAAGTTAGACTTAGGGTCCTTAATTAAAAAGATTAATTATTTTTTGAATAACTATCAAACCAGATGGAATTTCTCCAAACGCTTTCTGGGTCTTGGATATATCATGTACTCCAGCTCCTCCACAAAATTTCGGAGCTAGAGCACATATGATGCTACCCCAAAATCTAAACACTCCCTCTTAGCGAGGAATGTGCTCTAAAAATACTTCCACATTGAAGCATTGCCCTGATCTTTGGCATCGGTCCCCGAGCTGATGCTTGGCCTGCGGCCCTCCATCACTGCGTTGCTGTTGCTCTCTGTACTGCTGCCCATGACTCTGCCACAGTCACTGCCCCATCGTACCGCAACTCCCTCTCAATTTGCTGCATCATGCTGCCCATAGCACTGCCACTGCTAACTGCTGCACTGCAACTCAGTTGCTGAGAAGTAAGCAACTGAAGGACCCCTGCCCAATCATTGATAGACAAGTCAGTCGCGCTGCATCTCATCACTGAAGCTCCCTTGGCTGCTGTGCTGTGTTGTCCTCCTGAAGCCACTGTGCTGCTACAACTCTGCTCTGCGTAAGCATTGCATCCTCTGCGCTGCTGAAGTCCCATCAGCCCCTCTGCGTTGCTGCTGCCTCTGCACTGCACTGCTCCCTCTACAACATCCCAGCTCTGCCCTCTGCTTCACTGTGATCCTCTGTGCCCACTGCTCCAGTCATCCCTGCTACTATCTTAAGGCTCTCGTAGCCCGTATGTGATCCAAGAGTTGGGCACCTCAAGGATCCTGCCTCCACTCTGTAGTTTCTCTACAAATCAATATTGCCCCCCTCTTCTCTCGAGGCACATGAGCACTCATGGCTACATCATCATCAGAGCCATCGTCTTCCTTAGCTGCTGCAGCCTTGGATTCAACTTCCTTGTCCTTCTTCCTTAGAGGACAAGTGATTGCGAAGTGTCCAAGTTCACCACACCCAAAGCATCAGATCATGGATAGATCCCTTGTTAAAATTGGACAACTAGGTCAAAACTCCATGTTCTGATGCTCAGATGAAGATACCAATATTTTTATTGGGTTCCTCTTTCGGAGAGGTGCAAGATCGATCTAAAGATCATCTTGATCCGATGAGCATAATATTTATTTTGAATTTATTTTCTAATATATTCAAATATGTGCAGGTCGGCTTTAAGGTTTTGTACCCCAGCAAATGTGTCACACACCCTCAGTGATGGATATAAATAAAGTCAACTTTGGAGGACATTTCACTTATCTCCTCATCACACATATTTCTCTCTCCATTTCTGATTGGTTCGAGCTACTTGGAGGCAATCTGCGGTTCACACGTGGGAGAAGGACAAAGACATTTTCTGCTGCAGCTAGGGTTTCCACCGCAGGTTTGACCAGCATTGACTTTGGTCAACGCATGGTCAAAAGAAGCTGAATTTTGGCATAGAATTTGATTTCTGCAGTCCGTACATTGTGGCACAAGAACCGATGTCAAAGGTTGATCGTAGACCGTGCTGAGTTGACTGTTTGGCTGATCTGAGGGTTGTGTGACATTGCTAGTTAGCTGACCAATTGAGACTTCACTCGTTGAAGCATCCTATTGACCGTTGTAACGCACCAACACACTTATCTGTTTCTGGTTTGTCTTTTGTCGATCTACTGGTATGTTCTATCATCATTTTACTTAATGATTTATGTGATTGCTATCTAGTATTGAAGAAAAAGTAAAGTTGCATCAAGCATAGAACATCTACATAAATTTACATCCCTCTTTTTCTTTCCTTGCTACTTCTTGGATGCAAGGGCTGCATCTTCCTTTTCCTCCTTCTTCACTTTGGTGGATCTGGTGCTGGCTTGTCTCTTGGTCATCCGACGGATTTACTCTTGTCGGAGGATAGCCCACATGTCGTCCCAACTTGGAAGGTCCTGTCTACCCAAGATGCTTTGGAAACGTGTTTCCCATTCATCTGTGACTGCATTTAGAGCAGTCCTTACCATGACATCATCTTCCACTTCAACCCCCATGGTAATCAGCTGATCCCGGATCGTCTGCAACCTGAAGAGGAAAGGGAGCAGTCCTCACCATGACATCATCTTCCACTTTAACCCCCATGGTAATCAGCTAATCCCAGATCGTTTGCAACCTGAAGAGGAAAGGATTGATTTCCTCTCCCTTATTCATCACATATAACCTCATTTGGTTCTCCAGAAGCATCTTATTCTGGATGGATTTCCCTTGATACATTGTGGTTAACGCTGTCCACATAGCATTAGCTGTCTTCTTCTTGGCAATGTGTGGGACCACATGATCCTTGACCTCGTCCATGATGAAGCGCTTAGCATGTGCCTCCGCTTCATTATGCTTCGCCAAAAGAGAAGCATCGGTTGGTGTAGCCAAGACGTTCTTTGCATGCTTCCGTAGTGCGTATGCCTCCAGGACCGTCAGGATTTTTGCCTTCCGGATAGCAAAGTTGGATAAGCCGTCCAACCTATCCTGATCACGCAGTCCGTACGGTGCCATCTAGCTCAAAAACAATTTGTCAAAACAGATACTCCTCTCCCTGCTACTCTTGCTACTCTCAATAGAAGCCTGGATCTAGGGTCCTTGGCGAAAAGGCACCCTCTATAGTAATTGCTCCCTCTAACAACTGATTTCCCTCCTTGGAAATTTGCTAAACCCTCTGAATCAATCCTCTTCGATCACCCGCTTGATCGATCCTCAGATTTCTTTGGTAAAAATTTGTTGTGCGACTGTTCTCCTCCCGCTCTTTGTCAACTTAGCTAGGCACGATTCTGCACCAACGGAATCTCCACCACATTAGCAACCTCTGAAGATCTGAAGCTCTGCTTCCGGACGAAAATCTCGTACAACAACCTTCTCGAATCGGATCACATTCTTCGATCGCCTCCTTGTATGAGTGTACTAGCTTCTTATAGCGCTCTCGAAGCAAGCACTCACTCCGGGTCACTCTGGAAGGCTCTGCGTCACTCAGCTGAAACTGCGTCAGCGCTTGCGTGGCCTCTGTTGGGACTGGGTCCTCCTGGTCCTGGGCTGCCCTCTCTGGAACTCTGCTGCTTCAGCTGCCTTCTCTACAGCAAAAAATTCTCCAATCGTTTTGCTGGTGATTCAACTTGATCTGCAATGCTTTGATACCATGTGAAAATTTCTCAACATAGAAATCCTACTACAGTGTCTCGATTTACTTTTCCTACTTGAATTAAATTACAAGTTAATTTTCTGAATTATTCAGTTAAATCAGTAAAGTAACATAATTGCAGCGTACACATTTATAGATCATTTACTGAACATAATGCACACATGACAAAGTGACACACATATTTTTCAAACAAATTTCCCCAGAAAAACCCAATGTGGGAAAACTAGTGCAGCTAGCTCTAGAGGGTTTTGCTATTTAATTTGAATATTAACAACATTCGCACCGTACACAAGTTGTCTTTATGAAAATACACACAGAATAATACCCTTTCACCTTGAGACAAAAAATATGCCCGATTCACACTCCTCAAACGGCATTTATTTAACTCGAGTCTCTCTCGGCCCACCGAAACCCTAGCGCCGTCCCTCATCCTCCGCGCGGCCCTCTCACACGTCCGGAAGGGCCTGCGCGGCACTGGGTCAGCGCCGCTCCCCGCGCGTCTCCGATCGAGCCTCACAGCCACCCTTGAAGGGTTCCTGCTACCTCTGCGCTGCCTTTTGTGTGGCTTTGTCTGAACTGCGTAGCTCTGGCTTGCCTCTGCTCTACCTGCTATATTGCCTCTCTGCCGTTGTTGTATTCTTGGCCTCAGATTAGATCATTTCTCGCCAATTACTGCCCCTCACCACACTGCAAACTCACTCCAAAATTCAGAGCAAACCATGCCCTAGAATTTTGACTTAGCTTCAGTGCTCTGCCAATGTGTGTCCTCTCCAACTAACCCCAAGCCCGGCTCGTATACTTTTCTCATTGGCAAACCAACGACCGTGAACTAATCTCTAATCAACGGCTAAGATTAGAAGTTACTTGATCCACGTCACTTAGAACATTCTCATCACATGTTTAATTTAATTCACTTTAATCTTTTAATTTTCCTAAGTTAGACTTAGGGTCCTTAATTAAAAAGATTAATTATTTGAATAACTATCAAACCGGATGGAATTTCTCCAAATGCTTTCTAGGTCTTGGAGATCTCATGTACTCCAGCTCCTCTACAAATTTTTTGAGCTAGAGCACATCCGATGCTACCCAAAAATCTCAACACCTGATTTGAAGAAGAACCTAGTGTCTATTTCTGTAATGGAAGATAAAGGCTTCAAGGTAGCATCGTTGATGGAAAGGTACGTATTTGGAAAAGAAACCTTAAAGATGAATTTACTCTTGGATTTAGGGTTGATGGTTTCTATCAAGTTGGTGGAAGTCCTTTGGGAGCTTTGGTAAGCGATACTTCACTTCAATCTGAGCTATGGCACCAGAGATTTGCCCACTTACATTACAAAGCCTTACCTGGCTTGGGTAAGGAAGATGGTCATAGGTATGCCTAAATTCAACATGAATCATGAAGGTGTTTGTCAAGCTTGTGCCGTTGGAAAACTTACAAAGGGACCATTCCCTTCTAGTGAAAGAAAGATTACTGATATTCTTCAATTGGCACATTCCGATCTGTCTTGTATGTTGCCCATAACATCGTTGGGAGGATACTTATATTATGCAATCTTTGTGGATGACTATTCTCGCAAAACATGGATATATCTCTTAAAAAGGAAGGATGAAGTGTTCAAATGGTTCCATTCTTTCAAAGCATTGGTGGAAAATCAAATAGGGAAGAAGATCAAGATATTGAGGACCGATAATGGGACCAAATATGAATCAAGTGAATGTAATGAATTTTGCAAAGAGGCTGGTATCAAGAGAGACAACTATTCCATACACTCCTGAGAAAAATGGAGTTGCTGAAATAAAGAATCGAGCAATCATGGAAGCCACCCATACCATACTCCATGATTAAGGTCTACTGAAGTTCTTATAGGGAGAAGCTGCCAACACTGTCATCTATGTTCAAAAAAGGAGCTTGCATCAAGCATTGGATTTCAAGACACTTGAGGAAGTTTTCACTGGTAATAAACATGATGTTTCTCATTTTAGAATTTTTTGTTGTCCCGTGTACTTTCATGTGCCTAAAGAGAAAATAAACAAGTTGAAAGCATTTGGGAAGAAAGGTATATTCGTTGGCTACAATGAAAATTTAAAAGCATATAGGATCTATGTACCTAGGCAAAGAGACGTGGAAGTAAGCCGTGATGTCACCTTTGATGAAGATATTGCTCTTGGGAAAGACAAAGATCTCCTTATCCCAAGGAAAGACTGATGATGTTGCGGAAAAACAAGATGAACCTTCAACGAATGAGCCTATGCTCGATGTTGATGGCTTGTTGGATCCTATTGTTCCAGCTCTTGGTGATCCCTCTACCTCAAGGAAAAGACCTCTATGGCTCAAAGATACTCTCGAAGATGTTGAAAAACATACTGCTCCAAGAGGGACTGTTGACCACTCTATGTCAACGACCCCATAGCAGTACACCCCCATTTTTTCAAATGAGATTTATCATGTTCGAGGTGTTCACACCATTCAGATTTCATCATCAGTCGACAGTTTTGTAAACGATGTAAACCAATTCTGCATGTTTATGATGTAAATGACCTAAGTAAGACCATCATGTATGTAACAACCTAGGTAAGCCTAGTATTTTGGTGATGATTTCTATCCTAGGAGGTTTTTGGTCTCACTGATTCATTTGTGTTTCTTGACACAAGTGATCGGCTGAGTTTTCCCCTTCAGCCTCAGCCCAAAACTAGGGTGGATTTTGTTGTCAAGATGCTAAGTGAGTCATAGTGTTTTCTATCGAGTCTTTGTAAAAGTAGTTTGGGAATAATCCTAGCTAATTGGCTAGATTATTTTATTACAAACTACTTTGTCTACTAGATCATGTTTTGAGTCGCAGAATTGGGTAGCTATTTGAGGGTCTATTACGAATAGGTTTTTCCCCTTCATGTGTCAGCATGTATTTATCTTATGTAAAGAGGGTTGGAAAAATAATTATTCCCCTCATTAGTCAATTAATTAAATTTTCTGGCCAAATTAAATTAAAAATCCTAAGCCAAAAATTTAATTAATTTTAGGTCCTAGGTAAATTAAATTTCTTCAAAGGCAAATCCGTGGGTCCCAAAAAAATAAATTTTTAAAGGTCCTAGGCCAAGGGAATATTGAGAATTTTGAGAAAATTGGACCCTTGGACCTTGGTGGTTAAGTCAAAGTCAAATTTTTGAGGTACAAAAATATTATTTTTGAGTTAATTAAAAGGGAATTAAATGATAAATTCAAATTTCCTCAAAAAATTATAATTTCGACGGACGAGATTAAATGATAATCAAATCATTTTCGACAGTCGAGATTACTTTGACGGGGATCAACCGAATTAGCCATTGAAGATTTGATCCTATAGATTAGAGGTCAGTGTCAGTCTGATTTTTCATCTGATCTCTTGATCGTGTACTTGCTCTTGAAGCTCTCCTGTAATATTTTCTGGAATAATACAAACGAAGTCTTTGGGGTTTTATTTTGATGGTGGTGTTCCTCTTCAACATTTTATAGTAAACTTGTCCTTTATATTCTGTTGGTGATTATTTCAATGAATTGTTGATTAATGGCTCTTGTAGAGTAATCTATTACACAGGTATCTTGCTTAGGTTATTGGATTTAGGGTGAGAGTATTAATTTGATCGAGTTAGCAGTTATTTCTGACTCTTGAAAGTTTTATTTTTATCTTATTTCTCTATTAATTTAACAGTTTAACTTTAAGTGTGCAAAAATCTTTTAGATTTAGAATTGGGCATTTGGGGAAGTCCTCGGCTGGAGCAGCTGACTCCCAAGAAAATAAGATCTGAAGAGCCCTACATATTTGATTCCCTGGGCTTATCTTAAATTCTAATTTTGCAGGGTTTTTCTAGGGCTTGTGCCTAAATTAAAATTTTATCTTTTTTTTTATCGAATTTAAAGTTAGATCTGGCTAGTAAGAGCCTTAGATCTCCATATCTGAAAGCGAAGTCAGACTTATGCTCCTCAGATCTGCAACTTTTGTGCATAGTTCTGTAATTGTAAGTGTAAATATTTAGAAATTTTCTTTTAGTTTTCTGATTTCTAACTTGGGATCGGGGTTTCAGTTTATATTTTTGCATATTTGCTGGGTTATCTGGGTTTTCTTGTTTCTGGTTTGTGCAGGTGATTTTTTTCTTAGGGTTTTTTAGAGAAATATTTTAGATCTGAGACAGATCTAGGCCTTGGAGGGTAAGATCTGATCTCAAGATCAGGATTCTGTAGAAATATTCAAGTCAAATTTTAAATCTGAGTTTCCGTGTAAGTTTTACTACTGGATAGAAGGAGAAATTTGATTTTTTTTTTCTTTTTTAATTTTTATATGTACCAGCTGTGCAAGTGTTTTCCTGGTTGCCCTCATTTATTGCTGTGTTTTTTCTGTACGCTGCCATCTCTTTCCTTCTGCTGCGTGAGCTTCCCATTTACGCTGCCTGCACCCTCTTCTACGCTGCCGTCATTTCATTGATATTGTACGCTGCCGGCATCCCTAACGCATTCCTCCCATTCTCCATGCTCCTGTCCACAACTCTCTCCCTCATTTATCCGCTGACCCTTTCCCTTCGTTGCCCGAATCTCCTTGTGCCCATCGCATGTCCATGAATGCCCCTCTCCATTGCTCCCTCACTCGCTGCTCCTTCCATTTCGTGAACCTAACTTCATGTTGCCTTTCCATTTTTTCTCCTTGCGACATCCTTGCTTTCCCTCACGCAACTCCATCCATTCCATCCGTCACACTGCGTCGCCTGCTCGACGACCATTACATCCTCCATTTCTTCCTTCACGCTGATACTTGCCTTCCGTCGCCTTCTCATCCCTTTCGCTTTCCCTTTTCTGTACCTGCTGCCATCCTCGACGTCCTTTCTCCATTTCACGCTGTTCGTCGTCCCACTCACCTGCATTCACAAACCTAAACGCACAACGCATTAACATAAAACTTTTCTTTGATATTTTGATATTGATTTTTAGGTTTGACATTTGAAAATTAAAAAAAATTAAAATACATTAAACTTTGATTGATAACATTCGATTTCGACATTGTTTAGATTTTTTGATTTTTTGATTTTTTTTTTAATTTTTAAAATATTTAAATCTATATAATAGTTTTTTTTATTTTATTTATTTCATTAACTTTTAAAATATTCAAAAACTTAAAAAAAAAAAATAATTCTAACTTTGAAAAAATTAAAAAATTCAAAGATTTTAACTTTAGTCTATAGTTAAATTTTTTAATTCTTTTTTGTATATAAATTTTGGAATTTTAATTTTTTAGGCTTGGTGAAATATCTAATTGTGGAATAATTCCTATGGTGGACATGATTTAAAAAAAAAAAAATATCCTAAGCTTAACTATAGGAGAACAATTAATTTTTGGATTTGCATTTCATTTGAATATCATTTAATCCATAAAGTGTTTGACAAAGTGTTTTATTAGCATTACAATTTCATGGTATATATGGATAAATAATAACTGAGAGTTAAGTGCTAGTTAATTTTACATGCCTCAGTTGGGTTTGATGATCATTGGCATCTGAGTTTTGGAACGTTTCCTATCGATTAAAATTGTTTAATGTTTAATTAAATATTGTTTCATTTACTTGAATTTGGATATTTATTGAATATTAATGTTTAGGAAATCTTTCAAGTAAATGTGATCGATATCATTTTCAAAGCTCTATTATGGATCTGCGACGAATTGTATATGTTTTAATTGAGTAATCTTGTGGCACCTTCATAATTAGCACTCTTGCTTAAGTACTTAGTGGTTAGATCAGATTATTTATAACCTAAGTGATTTAAGGCTTTTAACATCACCTTTCATCTTCGAAGCTTGTTTCATCTCGCTCATTCAAATCATTTTCCTTGCATTTTGCATTAGCATTGCATAGTAGCAATTATCTATCAGCTACTTGATCATAATTTCATAACGGGATAATTGACTCCATAAGGCATTGGTTTCAAACTCTTAATCTAATCGAATCTGCCAAATCTCATTAAATCTTAAAGAAGTACTTGATCGTTTGACTGTGTCTCCGGAATTGGTTGGTTTCCAACCAGTTCTCTTTGTTCCATTTCATTAGGGCCTATCCCCCTTAGTCTGCAAAGAGACAGCTTAAACAGAGAGATTGGGGATCTGGGTGACAGCGCCCGATCTGAGCCATTGTCGCAGTACCTAGACATTTTGTGCGACAACGGGGACATTTGCAAAGGCAAGAAGCTAGAATAGGTATCAAAGGTACTTAGATGCTATGAGTACACTATTGTTCAAAGGAGTAGAACCATGCACGTTCGAAGAAGCCATAACATGTCAAGTATGGAAGGATGTGATGGACGAGTAAGAATATGAATCAATCATGAAGAATGATGTTTGGGACGTGGTGCCTAGACCTAAGGACAAGTCGGTGGTCACCTCAAATGGCTTTACAAAATTCAACATGGAGCTGATGGGAGTGTTGAAAAATATAAGGCCAGGTTCATTGCTCGAGGCTTCTCTCAAAAGGAAGGAGTGGACTATGACGAGATATTTGCACTGGTTTCTCGATATACCACTATCCGATCTATTATTGCTCTCGATGCCTCTCAAGGATGGAGCCTACATCAAATGGATGTTAAGACTACCTTCTTGCATGGCTCGCTTAAGGAGGAAGTCTACTTGGAACAACCTTAGGGGTTTGAAATTCAAGATCGAAGGAAACATGTGTGCAGGTTGAAGAAAGCCCTCTATGGGTTGAAGCAAGCCCTTAGGGCTTGGTATGAGAGGATTGATAGTTATCTTATGAAGTTGGGATTTACAAGGAGCGAAGTTGATCCTAACCTATACTTCAAGGTTGAAAAGGACATGCCTCTCATTTTGGTCCTTTATGTAGATGATTTCTTTCTTACAGGTGCAAACCCTCTCATTTATCAATGCAAGAGGGAGTTGGCTTCTGAGTTCGAGATGAAGGATCTAGGTCTGATGCACTACTTCCTAGGCCTGGAAGTGTGGCAAAATTCAAGTGAGATTTTCCTTTCTCAAGGAAAATACATTGTGAACTTGCTCGAAAGATGTGGGATGGTGGATTGCAAGTCTGTGTCTACTCCTAAGGAACTCAATTTCAAGAAGTTATGTGGAAGTGTTGTTGGGCTCGCATTGGCAAATCCTTCCGAGTATCGACAACTTGTGGGGGCCCTGATGCTCTTGGTAAACCCCCGTCCAAACATATGCTTCGTTGTGAATACATTGAGTCAATTCATGGTCGAGCCTCATCACATACATTGGATTGTTGCTAAGAATCTCTTGAGAATCGAGATATCTCATTGGCACATTCAAATATGAGATTTTGTGAGATACCCAACTATTTGGAAATTTAAGGCTACATGGATATACGATGTTATTTAGGTTGACGATTTAATATGGTGGATAAAAAAAGCACGCCAAGATGTTACTTCCTGTTGGGATTTTCTCAGATTTCTTGGATGGGCGGGAATCATAAATCAATTGCTCTAAGCAACATTGTTTCTATAGCATCGGAAAGTGTTCTAAGTCTCATTTTTGGTGGAGAGGCTTAGACCTCAATTATCCAGAAAACCCAGAAATTGTTTGTGGAAATTCCACTCGGATATGACTTTATTAAAATAATTAATCATTTTAATGCAGACCCTAAGTATAAACTTAGGGAAATTAAATAATTAAAGGGTATTAATAGAGCAGAGTGTGAATCTTCTAGAAGACGAAGATCAAGTCATCTTTTATTTGAGCCATTGATTAAAGATATAATCTTGGTCGTTGATTCATCAACGAGAAGACTATAAGAAGAGACTTGAGGGCCATTTGGAAATCAAGCCAGGGACACTCTCAGTACCTGAAAGAAATCGATTCTGAAGCAAGGGAAATTGATTTCAGTGAGTGAGTTTGTAGAGGCTGGGATTGCAGAAGCAGAAGGAGGAGGGAGGAGTCTGTTATCTGGAAGAAAAACTCAAGAGGGTGAAGGGAAGGGTTAGCTGATCAACAGCAAGAACCCCTCCACGCAGAATCATGCAGTACAGAGCGGGACTGTGTGTAGCATTCATGCTGGATGACGCAGAGGGTGAAGGAGGTCACTCCGAGGGTCCGAAAATTGTCTGGAAGGTCTAGAAAATTCAGCCAGGTGTTTGCTAATTTTCTTCTGCTCATCAGACTCCTGTAAATGTACTTTCCATTTCTAAAGATAAATATAAAACCCTCATCTGCTGCACCGGTTTTCCCACATTGGGTTTTTCCGGGGACAATTGTCCAAAAACATTTGTGTTCTTGTGGTTATTTCTATTGTGCTATTGGTGTAAATTATCTTTTTGTTCTTATGCTCTTAACGATAATGAAGATTTGCAAATGTGTTTATTTCAGAATTTACTGAAGCATCTGTAAATAACTTATCTTATAAGTAGGAGAAATAAACCAAGTATTGCAGAAATATTTTCCTCTTGAAAATTTCACATGGTATCAGAGCAAAGGGCTAAAAACAGGAAGGGAGGATCTACTATGGACCAAAGGAAGGGTTCACGCAGTCAAAGGGACTCACGCAGTCTTCCAAAGCACGCAGAAATGCAGAGAGAACATGACATGAAGGTGTTGGCATCCAGACTAGAGGAGGATCTTGCCTATGTGTCAAGCACAGCTCCTCCAAGTGTTTGGTATATTGATAGTGAAGCATCTGCTCATATGACGGGGGTTCGAGAATGTTTTCGAGCTATCAAGAAGAGCAGATGAATTTCCAGATAACTGTGGAAAATAAGGCAAAATGTACCACCATCGGAAGAGGTACCGTAACATTTCAGATGGAGGATGGCAACAAGATTCGAGCCACGAATGTTCTGCATGTACCAAGGTTGGGGATGAATTTACTCTCGGTGTCTCAACTTCAGAACAAGGGCTATGACGTATACTTTATTCAAGATAAGGTGTATGTCAAACACCCTAACTGGAGAAAAAAAGGCACAAATCGGAGTAAGGAGTCACAAGCTGTATAAGCTCCAGCTTGAATCTTCGGTGGCCCTGATCAGCAGTACAGACGACAGAGATCTGAATGAGTTATGGCACAGAAGGATGGGACATCTACATCATGGAGCCTTGGGGATTCTCAAAAATATTGTCATAGGGGCTCCTGAACTCCGCACAAAGAAAGACGAAGTTTGCAGGGGATGCGTACTAGGGAGGTATGCTAAGGCAGCATTTCCAAGAAGCAGCAGCAGAGCCAAAGGTGTATTAGAGTTAATACACTCTGACATTTGCGGTCCGATGTCCACAACATCTCTCAGTAGGGCAAAGTATTTTGCCACATTCATTGATGATTATTCCAGGAAAACTTGGATCTATTTTCTAAAGACCAAAGATGAAGTCTTTAATCGGTTTAAATATTTCAAAGCAGTGGTGGAGAACTCTATAGGAAAGAAGATCAAGAAGTTGAGGTTAGATAATGATGGAGAATATATCGATAAATACTTCACCATTTTTTGTGCACAGGAAGGCATCAAGAGAGAGAGGACAGCTCCTTACAATCCAGAACAAAATAGAGTTGCAGAACAGAAGAATCAGACCATAATAGAAGCTGCAAGGGCAGTGTTGTACGACCAAGAGATGCCAAAATTCTTATGGGCAGAGGCCTGCAACATAGCAGTTTATATTCAAAACAAAGTTCCCAACAGAGCTTTGGGGAAGGTTACTCCTGAAAGTGTGTTCACAGGCAGTAAGCCAGAAGTGAACCACATCAGGATATTCGGCAGCATAACATACTGCCACATTCCAGAGGAAAAGAGGAAGAAGTTGGATCAAACTACAAAAAAGAGTTTTCTGATGGGCTACAGTGAGAACGTAAAGGCATACCGCGTCTATATTCCAGAGAGCAGGAAAGTCGTGGTAAGAAGGGATGTAAAATTCCTGGAGGAGAAAGCCTTTAGGAAATCTCGAGAGATGGCCACAAATACGCAGATTGAGGAAGATCCACTGGTACAGCCTCAACAACCTATGGAGGAGAAGTCCAGTGCCTCTCCAAGGCACAATTTTTTTGAGGGAATCTCCTCCGACGAAGAACAAGTGAGACTGCCCACCACTGATGGGAGACAGAGCAGAGAACTCCAACAGATTCTTAGAGATGCAGAAGGAATTGTTGGAACACCTAGAGAAGGGAAGAGGATAAGGAAACCCTCGGCATCAAGTATGGGTAGATGCCATGGTGGAGGAGTATAGCTCCATCATGACCAATGATGTCTGGGAAGTAGTCCCTAGACCACAGGACAGATCTGTTGTAGGATCCAGATGGATCTACAAGATCAAATATGCTGCAGATGGCAGCATAGAGAAATTCAAGGCAAGATTTGTAGCAAAGAGGTATGCCCAGAAAGAAGGCATTGACTATGAAGAAACCTTTGCTCCAGTAGCACGATACACTTCTATCAGATCCATCATCTCTCTGGCAGCACAGATGGGATGGGAGACTCACCAGATGAATGTTAAGACTACGTTCTTGAACAACGTGATAGAGGAAGAAGTGTACATAGAGCAGCCAGAGGGCTTCGAGACACATGAGTAGAAGACTCATGTTTGCAGACTTAAGAAAGCCTTGTATGGCTTAAAACAGACCCCAGGGCTTGGTATGGTCACATTGATGACTACTTGCAAAAAATGGGGTTCGTCAAGAGTGACACAAATCCCAACCTATACTACTTAAGAGTAGGAGATAAGCTGCTTATTCTTGTTCTGTATGTGGATGACCTGTTCTTGACTGGCTCATCCAAGCTCATCAAAGACTGCAAGGAGAATCTGGCAACAGAATTCGACATGAAGGACCTGGGGCAGATGCACTATTTTCTTGGTTTAGAAGTCTAGTAGCAGGAAGGGGAAATCTTCCTAGGCCAAGGAAGATACACAACAGAAATTCTGAAAAGATTTTAGATGGAAGACTGTAGACCCATGGCCACGCCAATGATTACTAACTGGAAGAAGATAGACACAACAGAGGATGATGAGGCTGATCCCACATTGTACAGACATCTCATCGGGTCATTGATGTATTTGGTCAACACGAGACCAGACATTTGTTATGCGGTGAATACCCTCAGTCAGTTCATGGTGGAACCAAGGAGGGCTCATTGGATAGCAACCAAACATATTCTCATATACCTAAGAGGGACAATCGAGTATGGGTTAAGGTACACCAAGGGAAATAAGATCTGGTTGAGTGGATTCATAGATGCAGAATGGGTTGGAAGCACAGTAGGTCGGAAAAGTACCAGTGGGTACTGTTTTAGTCTCGGATCAGGAATGACCTCCTGGTGCAACAAGAAACAGAAGTCCGTAGCACTGAGCTCAACCGAGGCAGAGAACATGGCAGCAAGCACAGCTTCGCTCGAGGCCATATGGCTCCGCAAATTGCTCTTGAACTTACTCAAGAAGCGGATAGAACCAACCGGGATTATGTACGATAATCAGAGTTCCATTAAGCTCTTTGAAAATCCTGTGTTTCATGACTGGTCGAAGCACATTGACATTCAGTGTCACTTTATCAGGGACTATGTCCAGAGGGGAGCAGTACAGTTGCGATACACTCCTACAGGTGAACAAGTAGCAGACATCCTCACAAAGGCTCTAAGTAAGATCAAGTTCACTTACTTCAAAGAGAAGATGGGGATGGTTGAGAACCCCTTTCACTAGAGGAAAGGGTGGTCTTTAGAAAAAGAGGGACCTGCAGTACGGATGTTGCAGTGACAGGGCAGCAATATAGAAAGCAGCAGCACAGAGATGAGGGGCAGCAGCCAGGACACCATCAGCACAGCAGATGTGTAGAGTCAAAGTAGTACAGCGGTATCTTTCTTAAACACCTTCCTCGCTAAGAGGGAGTGTTGATTTCTATAGCATCGGAAAGTGTTCTAAGTCTCATTTTTGGTAGAGAGGCTTAGACATCAGTTATCCAGAGAACCCAAAAATCTTTTGTGGAAATTCCAGTCGGATATGAATCTATTAAATTAATTATTTTAATGCAGACCCTAAGTATAAACTTAGGGAAATTAAATAATTAAATGAGATTAATAGAGCAGAGTATGAATCTTCTAGAAGACGAAGATCAAGTAATCTTTTAATCTGAGCCATTGATTAAAGATATAATCTTGGCCGTTGATTCATCAACAAGAAGACTATAAGAAGAAACTTGAGGGCCATTTGGAAATTAACCCGGGGACACTCTCAGTACCCGAAGGAAATGGATTCTGAAGCAAGGGAAATTGATTTCAGTGGGTGAGTTTGTAGAGGTTGGGTTGCAAAAGCAGAAGGAAGAGGGAGGAGTTAGATATCGGGAAGCAGAACTCGGGAGGGTGAAGGGAAGGGTGAGTTGATCAGTAGCAAGAACCCCTCCACGCAGAATCACGCAGTTCAGAGAGGGATTGCGCAGAGCATTCACGCTGGATGACGCAGAGGGTGAAGGAGGTCACCCCGAGGGTCCGAAAATTGTCTGGAAGGTCTAGAAAATTCAGCCAGGTGTTTGCTAATTTTTCTCTGCTCATCAGACTACTATAAATGTAGTTTCCATTTCTGAAGATAAATATAAAACCCTCATCTGCTGCACCAGTTTTCCCACATTGGGTTTTTCCGGGGACAATTGTCCAAAAACATCTGTGTTCATGTGGTTATTTCTATTTTGCTATTGGTGTAAATTATCTTTCTGTTCTTATGCTCTTAACGATAGTGAAGATCTGCAAATGTGTTTATTTTCACAATTTACTGAAGCATCTGTAAATAACTTATTTCACAAGTAGGAGAAATAAACCAAGTATTGCAGAAATATTTTCCTTTTGAAAATTTCACAAGCACTGTCGAGGCCGAATACATTGCAGTTGGTATGGCCTGTTGTGAAGCTATATGATTGCGGAAGCTCTTCAGTGAGCTATTTGAGCACGTGTTGGATACCACCATGATCTATTGCGACAACCAGAGTGGGATTCGCCTTTCAGATAATCCCTTGTTCCACAACCGCTCCAAGCACATTGATATCAGGTACCACTTTATCTGGGATATGGTACAACGGGGAGCAATAAGGCTCCAACACATCGAGATTGATGAGCAGGTTGCAGACATCCCCACAAAGCCCTTGGGGAAGGTCAAATTCTTAGCCTTTCGAGAGACTGTTGGAGTCGTGGAAGGACCCTCCAATGAGGGTCCCACTTGAGTTGGACATTGAGCTCTGGGAGCTCCTAGGGGCTTGTGGTACTTCTTGGAGCTATGAATGACAATAGGGTGAGTGGTTCACCTTCCCCTATAGGTGCACTGTGTACAGGGTGAGTGGTTCACCTTCCTCTACGATTGATGACACATGTGTGTAGGGTGAGTGGTTCACCTTCGCCTACAATTGATGATATATGCATAGGATGAGTGGTTCACCTTCTCCTATGGGATATGAGCAGGATGAGTGGCTCACCCTCTCCTGTGGATGCCCCAGCATGCATCCTACCCATGTATCTGGGACTCATGGGAAGTACCTCTCATCTGGCTAATGAGTTGGGAAAAGTGGATAGGGACTATAGCACTACAGATGGACGCATCTTGTACTGCCGTACTCCCTATGTCTAGGATGCATGGTAATCAAAAACTTGATTTGGTATCAAGTTTGATCGGGGTTCCACCCCTGGACTGACTTTTGTCAATGGAGAGTGGTAAGGTCTTGTGACTCACTCTCGATCGATTCTTCTTCATTATCTATATCAGTGTTCACCAAAGTAGAGATGAGACATGATGATGGACGAATTGGCAAGTGGAATTCTCCCTAGTTGAGAGGGAGTGTTAAATTAGCAACTAGGGCCAAATCCCACTTTGGACAACTCATTTGATGCAGATGACTATTGCCTTGAATTCCTCTGTTCGAGAGGACCAAAATCGTCCTAAAGATCATTCAATTTGGATAAGCAAAAATGTGTTTTGAATTTATGCCCACACATGTGCAAATTGTCAAGGTCTGCCACATCATCATGTAGGCTCATGAAGCCCAAGAGACATGTCACTTCACCCTCAACGACTTGTATAAATATGAGAGACCTCAAACTTCATTTGGCATCTTCTCATCAAGCACATTCTTCTCTCCTCATTTGACTGGTTCGTAACTTCGTACAACTTATTAGGTATCTCTTTTTCTCACATGTGTGGCAGCGGAAGGATGAATTGCAAGACGAATTATAGGGCCGAAATTTCAGAGTCTATTGCAGGTTTGACCAGCATTGACCAGGGGTGTTTTGACCACATTTGATTGCGATTTTTGGATCATAATTTCATTTTTGGTAGGCTGCATTTATTGGCATAGGAACCAAGGCATTTTGTTGACTTTGACTGCAGACCAATTGTAGGGTTGACCACAGGCTTGACCACAGAGTTGACTGTAGAGTTTGACCAAGTTTGACTGTTGTTTTCATGACTTTTTTGGGCTGACTTTGACGGGGAAAGAAGGTTGAGGTTGACTGGGTTTGATCGAGCTGCATAAAGGACTGTTTGCTACTGTGTTGACCAACGTTGACTTTCTGGTTAGGGAAAAATTGACTGTTGTTGACTTCAGATTTGACAGGGCTGTTTTGATTATCATTTGGTAAGTCAATTTTGACTTTATTGTACTCTCTCTCTCTGCTGAACATTTGATATAATAATAAGAAGAATTGATCAAAGGGTTTTCCCCATTTTGGGGTTTTTCCTTGGAATTCGCCAAATCTGGCGTTCTCTTGTCTTGGCTTGTCTTCTGCATTTTATTGTTCATGTTCTATCTACAGTCACTGTTAATGTGATTGCTATTGGAAACTAATTTGGAAATTGTCATTGGGCTGCTAAAAGGACATTGAGTGATTGTGCTAAGCATAGAACATACCATTGTTAACTGAAATTAACATTATTTCTTTTTGGGATGGCATCTTTGCCATACATTCTAGTGATGATATCTACATTGATGATTTTTCCTTTGACATGTTTCATTTTGTTTTCATTCACATTGAACACCTTTTGAATTTTATATACATAATCATGTCCACTATTCACAACATATGCATCATATTCAAAATATCCATCTTTCACATCGATGCGATCAAATTTAGGTGCATCATTACTAGATACTATAGCGTGTATGGTCAATGGACATGCATCTTTTTCATGGGAATCTTCACAAGATCTATGCATACCAAGGAAGCGTGTAATGTTCAATTGCATTGTTTGGAATTTGGATTCAAATGCACAACAAATCTTTGGT
Source organism: Pinus albicaulis (assembly GCA_034641835.2). Lineage (NCBI taxonomy): Eukaryota > Viridiplantae > Streptophyta > Pinopsida > Pinales > Pinaceae > Pinus > Pinus albicaulis. The sequence goes on from JAXQQM020059457.1 coordinate 25,982, forward strand.
TCTGGTTTAGATTTTAAATTGGAGAACCTCTATTTCTTTCCCGTCCACCATTCCCCTCTAAGTTGCACGAAGCACCAAAATGTTTCGGAGTTTCCGAAATGGGTACGTTTAGAAACGTCACCTCCCAAAAATGGAAATGTCAGTGAAACGTTGGCCGAAACTTCATGTATGTATATTTATAAAAAAGAAAATTATAAATAAGTGAATAACACGTTATATTGCAAGAAAAAAGGGAATAAGACCCATAGATGACAATTTAGAAGGAAAACCAAGTCTATATTAATTCTCATAGGTGATTACATGATGGTCGAGTTTCGACCGAGTTTCGAGTATAGGTATGGCCCAAAACGCTATGTTCCTAGAAGTTTTGTGCAACATAGATTCCCCTTAGGTGTACACCTATTTTGCTGAGCTCTTTCTAGTTGTACCAAACTATTGGCATAGCTTGTTTTGTTGGGTAAAACTGGTTTTCATTCTTTTGATGGCTTCGATTAATGTTATTATGGGATCAAGAGCAAGCTTAACTATGCTAACTTCTCTAGATTGTGTTAATCTGGTTATGCTCCTCCTACTTAGACAAGTTATTAACTGAATAAATTTAAGTTAAAATTGAAGCAAAACACATAACAAATCTCTACCAATCTAGATCTAGAACAAGTTCATGCACACATAGACAAAGTGACATAGTTATTTCTAGACAAATAGTCCCCGGAAAAACCCAATGCGGGAAAATCGATCTCTGGCTTCTGGAGGGTTTTATTATTAAGAATTTTTCTGAATACACAAATCTAGGTTCTAGGTCTAGAAAACTCGACAAAGAATATACTAGATCTACAACTCATTGGCTGATCTAGGGCCAAAATAATGACTGATCCACACCCTCAAACGGGATTTACAGAACTTAGCTGAGATTAGGGCCTAGAAACCCCAGCACTGCCCCTGAAAGCCTTTGCATCAGCCTCTGAAGCCCCTCAAACCCTTAGCACTACTCCGGAAGAGATTGCGTTACCCCACACTGGGTGACGCAGTCACTACGCTGCCCTCTTAGGGTCTCTGCGTAACCCTTTGAGGGTTTCTTGTTGAGAATCATGCTGTCCTTGCTACTGCTGCTGCTCTCCTCTTCTGCGCTGTTCTTGAGCTGATCTCTGCCTCTTGTGTATTCTAGACCCCGAGATCAGATCATCCCCTTGGCCTAAATTGCCCTCTCTGTAGCTGAAACACTTATGAGTATTCTTAGCAAACCCTGCCCTAGAATCTCAGCTTAGCTTCAGTGCACTGCCTCTTTGTGTCTTTACAAATGACCCCAAGCCTTTCCTTTATACTTTTGTCGTTGGGAAACCAACGACCAAGATTAAATCTTTAATCAATGGCTAAGATTAACAGAAAGCTTGATCCGTGTGACTTAAGACAATTTCATCACATGTTTAATTAAATTCACTTTAATTATTTAAGTTCCCTAAGTTTTAACTTAGGAAATACATTAAAATAATTAATTAATTTAATATCTCCTAAACCAGATGAAATTTTCCAAATCAATTTTTGGGTCTTGTAGACCAAGTGTACTCTAGTCCCTCCACAAAATTTGGGACTTAGAGCACAACTGATGCTACCCCAAATACACAAAATCTCAACACTACCTCTTAGCATCAAGGGTGTACTCTAGCAATACATCACACTATGCATTACATGACTTTGAGTATTGGTTCTGTCCTGCTAAAGCTTGGCCTGCTGCCACTCAACTCTACACTGCTGTTGCCATTCTGTACTGCTGCCCATGACTCTACCACTGCCACTGCAACCTCTGTACTGCAGCTCCCTCTCAATATGCTGCATCTGTGCTGCTCATAGCACTGCCACTGCTGATCTACTGCAGTGCAACTTCAGTTGTTGAGAGAAACAGCTGAATCTCTTGCCCAATCTTTGACAAACAAGTCAGATGGGCTGCATCCTCATCAGTGAAGATCCATAGGTTCCAGATCTGTGCTGGCATCTAAAGAAGGATGCACAGCTACAACTCTGCACTGCGTAAGCAGACTCCCTCTGCACTACTGAAGTCACATCAGCGCCTTGTGCTGAAGTCTCTCACGTTGCTACTGCACTGCGTTGTCCCTCTGAAGCCTTCTGCGTTGCTGCAGCTTTGCACTATGTAAGCAGCTCTGCTCTACGCTGCTTCTTCCAGCCTTCAGATCTTCCTTTGCTTGCTTCATTTGTGATTTATGCACCCACTGCTCCACTTGTCCCGCTACTGTCTTAAGGTTGCCGTATCTCACTTGTGATCCAAGAGATGAGCTGCTCAAGGATCCCGCCTTCTTCTATGTAGCTCCTTTACATATCCATGTCACCCCACCTCCGTGGTTCATGAGCATTCATGGTTGCATCATCTCCTGACCCATCATCTGCCATAATTGCTTTGGAAGAAGATGCTTCCTTGTCCCTTTTCTTCTCAGGACAATTGCTGGCAAAATGTCCCATTTCACCACACTGGAAGCACTTGATCTTTGAAAGATCCTTCTTCTTCTTTGGCTGCTTCTTTGATGCCAAGGCTGCTTCTTCCTCATCTTCCTTCTTCACTTTGCTCAATGCAGGGCTGTGCTGCCTCTTGGTGAATCTGCAGAGTTATTCTTGACGCAAAATTGACCACAAGTTGTCCCAATCTGGGAGGTCTGCTCTGCCCAAGATACTTTGGACAAAGGTTTCCCACTCATCTATGACTGCATTGAGGGCAGTCCTGACTATCACATCATCATCCACTGTTGCACCCGTTGCAGTCAGCTGATCTCTGATTTACTGCAATCTGAAGAGAAAATGCTCCATGTCTTCTCCCTTGGTCATCATGAATGACCTCATCTGAGTTTCGAACATTTTTCTTTGGATAAATTTTCCCTCATACAGGGAAGTCAAGGCCTTCCACATCTCGTTAACTGTCTTATTCTTAGCTACGTGTGGTACAATATGGTCCTTGATTCCATCCATAATCAGCCGCTTGGCATGCCCAGCAGCCTCCTTATGCTTCTGAAGGAGATCCGGATCTGTCGGTGTGGCTAGAGTTTTCTTTGCATGCTCTTTAAGATTGTATGCCTCAAGGACTATCAGGATCCTTGCCTTCCAAACCGAAAAGTTTGAGAGGCCATCCAGCCTATCCTGATCACGCAGTCCATGAGGATCCATATGCTCAGAATGTGTTGGAACTTCCTCTTCTCTTTGCTAGAGAAATGGATCTAAGGCCCTTGGTGAAACAGACACCTTCTGCTCCCTCTGACAACTGATTTCCCTCCATGGAAATCTACCAAATCAACTATGATTCAACTCTTCTTTGATCCTTTGATCAAACTGCAAGTTTCCTTTGGCTAGAAACTCTCTGAGAAGCTGATCTCCTCCCGCTCTTTGTCACTTGTGCTAAGGCTAAAAATATGAAAATTTTCAGAAATTTAACCCTACCAGCACTTTCTGAATTTCTGCAGCTTTTCTGCATTCTTTTCTAGATCTGACAGATTTAGATTTGAATCGCACTGGCTGGCTTCAGACCAATCCAACGTTGTTTCTGAGCTGCCTCTGCGCAGTAATTTCGTGGGCTTGCTAGGAGACAACGTTAGACAACGTCACCCTTCCCTCTGCATGAATCTGACTTTGAAAACTGTGTTGTCCCTTCAGATCTGCGTTTCTGCTACTTTTCCAGCTGCTTTCTGCAGCTAGAACCTTCAGTCTCTTGCTGGTGACTCTCCTAGATTTGCAATTGCTCTGATACCATCTAGAAATTTTTGAATCTTTACACTTTATGCAAAAATTATTACTGTTAATCTGGTTATGCTCGTCCTACTTAGACAAGTTATTAACTGAATAAATTCAAGTTAAGATCGAAGCAAAACACATAATAGATCTCTAACAATCCAGATCTAGAACAAGTTCATGCACACACAGACAAAGTGACAGTTATTTCTGGACAAATAGTCCCCCCCTAGAAAAACCCAATGCAGGAAATCCGTTCTCTAGCTGCTGGAGGGTTTTATTGTTAAGAATTTTTCTGAATACACAAATCTGGGTTCCAGATCTGGAAAACCCGACAGAGAATATACTAGATCTACAGCTAATTGGCTAATATAGGGCCAAAATAATGACTGATCCACACCCTCAAACGGGATTTACAAAACTCAGCTAAGATTAGGGCCTAGAAACCCCAGCGTTGCCCCTAAAAGCCTCTATGTCAGTCTCTGAAGCCCCTCAAACCCTCAGCGCTGCTCCGGAAGAGACTGCGTTACCCCAAATTGGGTGACGCAGTCACTACACTGCCCTTTAGGGTCTCCACGTAACCCTTTGAGGGTTTCCCACTGAGAATCACGCTGTCCTTGCTGCTGCTACTGCTCTCCTCTTCCGCGCTATCCTTGAGCTGACCTCTGCCTCTTGTGTATTCTAGAATCCGGGATCAAACCATCCCCTTGGCCTAAATTCCCCTCTCTGCAGCTGAAACACTTCTGAGTATTCTTAGCAAACCCTGCCCTAGAATCTCAGCTTAGCTTCAGTGCTTTGCCTCTGTGTGTCTTTACAAATGACCCCAAGCCTTTTCTTGATACTTTTCTCCTCGGGAAACCAACGGCCAAGATTAAATCTTTAATCAATGGCTAAGATTAAAAGAAAGCTTGGTCCGTGTGACTTCAGACAATTTCATCACATGTTTAATTAAATTCACTTTAATTATTTAAGTTCCCTAAGTTTTAACTTAGGAAATACATTAAAATAATTAATTAATTAAATATCTCCTAAACCAAGTGAAATTTCCCAAATCAATTTCTGGGTCTTGTAGATCAAGTGTACTCTAGTCCCTCCACAAAATTTGGGACTTAGAGCACAACTGATGCTACCCCAAATACACAAAATCTCAACAAGGTGAAGATCCAATTGTTTTTATTTTGTTTACCCTTCTCCTAAAGTATCTTTCCAGTTCTGGACGTGGGTGAACAAGGCCTTGTGTGGAAGTTCTAGTGGCATACCTCGCAAACACAACTCTGAATGGATTAGCCAAATGAGCTTTGCATGGTTTAGAATTTTGGTTTGTGCTCATCAAAGGTTATGAATCGAAGAATATGAATATTGGGAAAATGACTTTATCCTCGACAATGCCACTAAAATGTTGCAACAAAAACTACCACCCAACATAGAAAAGTCCTGACCACCAAGGTGAAAGGTTAAGTTGAACTTAGGAAGGTTGTCCACTGTCACCACAACAGCTCTTCCTCTAACTTTAGCCTAGCTCTTCTCTAGCACAAGGGGGGCTTCCCTACTGTAAGTTCAAGTCCAAGGCTTGAGGTCTGAAAATAGTGTTTTGGACTTGAATTAAATTTGATTTATGTGGTTTCAGAAAAGTAAATTTCAGATTTACAAACCAGCATGCAAATGTTGCAAAGGTGAGTATGTGTGAAGGCATGTAGATTAGTTACAAATTTGATTTAGGTGATATTATTATTGGTGTAATATTCAGATCTGCAAAAAGGTAATGTTTAAACAAGTTTAGGATGTGAAAGTGAGAATTTATATACTCAAATACATTCGGAAATGAAAATATTTTGATGTAAATAAAGTACACAAAATGCAGAAATTTATAATAGAGGTTAAATCATAATTTTCAGAATATGAATAGTGTTTTAAATTTAAAAATGATGTATTTAGAGTCTAGACTCCATGCAATTCTAAAAATTGAAATTTCTGCAGTAAATTGCCAAAAATTCAAATTCTAGAAAACAGAAATTCAAACTTTGTCTAGTTTATGATCCAAAATAGGTTCCTAGACAAATATGCAATGCTGGAAAATGAAATTTCTGAGACAAATAAAGTGCATTTTTTTTTTGAAAATTGAGCATATAAAGTAGAGGGACAACAACCCATAAATGTATTTTCCAAAGGACAAAATATTGTTAATATTTAAAATGATACGAGATGATTTATACGAATATAAATGCGACATATAAATAAAGAATGAAAGATTAGGTCACGAAGGGATGTGACCATTGGAAAGAGGCACCTATTAATTAACTAGGGTTGCTTAAGTTAATTATGTTCATTAGAATGAAAAATGGCTGGATGATCTTAGTCCTTTCATCATTGACCACATTAATTTATCTGTGTATAGAAAGAAAAGGAAGGCATCTAACTTTTTGAAGATGCATATTTAAGCTGGATGCTTTTCTGAGTGTAATGGTTTTTTTTGGGCTACCTGATTTTGTTGTTTATCATCTCCTTTCATTCTTGACTTTCAAACAATGATCATTATCTATGCATTTCAAGACCTTTGGATTTTTGGAGATGATTTGTGTTTTCTTCATGAATCAGGTCCTGTGCTGATCTAGTTGTGGAAGTGCTTTTATACAAAGAAAATGGGGTGCATTACAAGTATTTTATATTTCCTTATGCCACAGAGCAAGCCCTCAAACCTAGAACTTAAGATGGTCGAGGCTCTGAAGAAGAGAGCCACTTCTGGAAAATGCACCGTGAAAACATTCAATAGTGTTATCATGAAGTTCCCTAAAATTGATGAAAGCTTCGAAAAAGTTAGAGTTGTGTTTAAGAAATATGGTGCGCTACTAATCTGTTTCATCATTTTCATGCTCTAGTATATGTTTTCAGTGTGATATTTGACTGTATTTTTTTTCTTTTTCACCAGTATGTGAACTGCCCATGTTTAGGTTATACGAGAGATTTGCCTTTCTTGTGTAGAACCTGTTTTATTTTGGTCCTTGATAATGGATTTTGAAATTGTTACTTACATGTGCCTTATGTTGCCTTAATTTAGAACATCAACAAATGGCGCCAATTGGCATTTTAATTTTCTCAATTTAGTTGGATTCATGAATGATATTGATATTTTAGTTATATGTGGAGCATCGAATCTTGTATCTTAATACTTTCATTGCCTCAGACCAAGCTTTAGTGATGCCCAGGCTGAACAAGGATGCAACAAATTATTTAATATTGGATAAGACATAAACTTGAATAGATGAAAGTTCTAATTAATTTGAAATTGTAAAACTGGAGGATTAATGATTTCCTCCTTCAGAGATATTTGCTTATTGCCATCCTTTCTCATAGTATACCTTCTTATATTATACATTAGTATCATAGTCAGATACCGTTAGATAAATCTATCCTATAACTTGTGACATACAGGAATCCTTCTAATGAATTGGCTACAATGGGTGAGAGCATTTCAAAAATGATCTCTACTATGTTGGAAATGCAAGCAGTTGTTTCTTTTTCAGTATATGCCCTGATGTGTTCATTCTAGGCATATTTGGCAGGTTTGATGGCATTTTTTTTGTTCCCAATTGAGGTGACAGAATCCATTTATTAAATATTTCCAATGAGTAAACATCCCAAGTCACTATTTACAAGTTTACAAGGCTTAGGGTCTTTGGTTAGTTAATGTGTTTAGCCATAAATATCATGCCGCACAGTTAACACTCATAACAATGACACATAAAACACAATAGTACATGAGCTTTGGATCCAGTCTCTAGCTTCATGGTTAATTGATGAACAATATAGAGGTTTTGTAACCAGTCGAGCACTAGTGTTAAATTATTTAACTGCTTGTTTAACTTGATCACAGTTAATCCGCTTTAGTAGCATACTCATACTTAAAAGATGGAACTCTTCTTTTTACTTTGTAGATGTTGACTCATGGACATAATGCATGGCTTATCATTTAGCCATCGATTTAACCTCTTACCAAATACATTGAGTGAGGTTTTTCTTCTACCAATCATGAATCTAGTTGAATTCTTGAGGTTTCAATCTACTCTTTGTAGTATTGCCATTCCTTTTGTACTAGGGTTTAGGCATTGCATATTGTTGGTCCATGTTTTTTCGTATTCTTATTTATCATTGCTTGGTCCATGTTTTTTTTTGGTGGATTTAAAATTACTCTATCTACACAAGTAAAGTGGTTGTCTCAATCAACTTTGAGCATAAGTTTCCCTATATAGAACAAAAACTGGGGATGGTTTCCTCTAAGCTGAGAGCAAATGATGTGAACTTATAGTTGAAGTGGAACTCACGATTGTGATTATCCTTGTAAGTTGAGCCTCTCCCTAACAAATTTGCGATGACTTGTAATGCACTTGCTAGATGCCACTTATCTTCTTGTAAACTATATTTACTCATGCAGTGTACACTTGTGGCTACTTCTCATGGCTCCTCTGGGGTTCTCAGCATTCCAGCTGACATTTCTTGCACCCATTGGTTTTGGTTGGAGTCAAATGTGAGAAATCAATGGGATGGGCCATGATCATTTGACTGTTGACATTGATTATTAAAAGATTGGCTCTCTAAGAGGTTTGATTGTCCATATAACTTTACCTGGACTGGTCCACTACTTGGAAAATATTGGGCCTGATCATCAAACAACCTTGTGTTTCAGTAGTTTTACATTCCCCTAGCCCTATAGTGTCAAGGTGCTTGCCATCATGTCTTTCAGTTTGGCGAGTTGGTTTGCGACAAAATTAGAGTGAACAGTTTGATTTATCAAATCAGGTCCCAAAGGGACTTGTTTATCTTGCAGTAGAGTAGAATGTTAATAATTATTGATTATCCCTGATACATGCTTATGTACTCTAAGAGATGGTAGGAAATGTTTTTTTAGCTTGATTGCAAGATTTATTTTCTCATAAAAGTTTTACCTCTTGTAAGGATCCCTTCAGTTATCTATCATTTCTCTTTAGAGGTTCACTCTTCTACCATGCTTATTTATTTCTTGTGTCAGTTGTGATATGATCTTTGTCACAGCAATGGAAAAGATACACATAAGAATAGGGAATCCAAGAAAGCAGCAAGTGCTCGAGTATGAGAAGAGGATTGCAGCAACTATATGTATGTTGTACACTCATTTGTATTATTTCTTTAAAGGAGTGAAAACTATGGGAGATTGATCAAATTTGACCAAATCTCTAATAAAATACAATAAAATAGCCAAGTGACCAATTAGGACTTGTCGCCCCTCATGTTAGCAAAGGTACATAGAGATTTTTGTAGTATATTTCAATTTTCATCACTATTGTAAGCTCAAGGTCAAAAGTCAAAATCATTGTAACCACATGAGGCCCTATATTAGGTGTCTTAGACCTTGCGATTAGTCAGACCATGGATGGTCCCTTTGGATTGATCTTTGTCTCCTTTCATCCCGTATAGGATTGGAGGGCCTTGAATGGGCTTACCTGAGGACTTATGGTTCTAGGGGAGCTTGCTTTTGTATGGGGAATCATTGGTGTATGGGCCAATCCTACCCATGTCAAGGTGCACCTATGTCTTACTCCATTGTTATGTGTATATTGTGTAAAAGTTTCAAAACAGAAACCCTACTGCAGTATCTAGATCTACTTCGCCTATTTGTTTAATTAACTTAACAAGTTATTTTACTGAATTATTCAGAAAACATTAAAGTAGACACTAACTGCAGCCTACACATCTACAGATCATTTACTGAACAATACACACATGTGACAAGATTACACGATTTTTCGGACAAATGTCTCTGGAAAAACCCAATGTGGAAAAACCAGTGCAACAACTATACATGGTTTTTATTATTATGCGGAATCATTCTGGGCACCAGAAATGGTTGTCCCTCCAGAGAAATTACACGACAGTTTGTACCTTTCACTCGGAGACAGAAAATATGGCTGTATCACACCCTAAAACGGGATTTACAGATCATGAGCCCTTTCTGGCCCACTGGAACCCTCAGCGCTGCCTCTGCAGCCACTGCGTCGCCCTCACTGGCCAGTGTCCCCACTGCATCACCTTGAATGGTGCTGCGCTTTCCTGGCTGGGCCTACGTCACCCCGACTGGTGTTGCGCTGGCTAGGTCTGCGTCACCCTAGCTGGGCTTACGCAACCTTTGCGTGGTTCTTGTGAACTGCGTCCTCCTGGCTGGCTCTGCGTTGACTGGTACTCACTGCCCCTCTGCTGCTGTATTCTTGGCCTTGGATCAGTTCATCCCATGCTGATCTCTGCCCCTCACTGCATTGCAAACTCGCTTTGAATTTCTTAGCAAACCCCGCCCCAGAAATTCAACTTAGCTTCAGTGCTCTGCCAATGTGTGTGTCTCCAATTGACCCCAAACCTTTCTCTTATCCTTTTCTTGTTGGAAATTTGAAAACCAACAGTCGTGATCTAATCTCTAATCGACGGTTCAGATTAAAAGACTTCTTGATCCACGTCACTTAGAACATTTCATCACATGTGTTTGATTAGTTCACTTTATTTTTTCTAATTCCCTAAGTTAGACTTAGGGTCCTCATTAAAAAAAATTAATTATTAGAATAACTTCAACACCAGATGAAATTTCTCCACACGCTTTCTGGGTTTTGGAGGTCTCGTGTGTCTTAGCCCCTCCACAAAATTTCAGGGCTAGAGGACACCCGATGCTACCTCAAAATCTCAACACTCCCTCTTAGCGAGGTGTGTGCTCTAGCAATACATCCACACCAAGTATTGCCTGATCTCGACATCGGTCTTTGTGCTGTTGATGCCTGGCCTGCTGCCCTCCATCCATTGCGTTGCTGCTTTCTGTACTGTTGCCCATGTCACTGCCACTGACACTGTTACATCCATACTGCAACTCCCTCTCAATTCGCTGCATCATGCTGCCCATAGCACTGCCACTGCTAACTGCTGCACTGCAACTCAGTTGCTGAGAAGTAAGCAATTGAAGGACCCCTGCCCAATCACTAACAGACAAGTCAGTTGGGCTGCACCTCATCACTGAAGCTCCCTTGGTTGCTGCACTGCGCTGTCTCCCAAAGCCACTGCGCTGTTGCAACTCTGCACTGCTGAAGTCCCATCAACCTCTGCGCTGTTGCTCCTACGATGCTGTTGCCTTTGCATTGCGCTGCTCCCATCTACAACGTCCTAGCTCTTCCCTCCGCTTCACTGTGATCTCCTGCACCCACTACACCACTTGTCCCGCTACCGTCTTAAGGCTCTCGTAGCTCGTATGTGATCCAAGAGTTGGGCACCTCAAGGATGAGATGCTCCGGTGGGCTGTTGAGCTCACCCTTAACACCTGGGCCCCTCACCCTCACTAACAGTCCGGGCTTTTGGTGTAGTGGTTGAGGCTACTTGGTATCAGAGCCGAGGTCTCGAGGTCGAGACCTGCGGAGCGTGGTGGGCTGTAATATCCCTGTTTAGGGCAGCCGTCCTGTTGAGGCTCCGGTGGGTCCTGACACGCCCCGAGGTCTGCGTAATTGGGGGACTGCGCAAGGGTCCCCGTCCTGAGATGCTCCGGTGGGCTGTTGAGCTCACCCTTAACACCTGGGCCCCTCACCCTCACTAACAGTCCGGGCTTTTGGTGTAGTGGTTGAGGCTAATGGAAGAACTTCGTCGGATGAGGATGCTACTTGGTGATCTGAGAGGATCTACAGCCATCTATCACTTCGCTGCTTGAGGACAAGCAACGTTCGTCGGGAGACTGTAATATTCCAAATTAGCATTGCTAATTGGAATATTTCATTTTTGTTTAATTTCGCCGCTTTAGCTAAAAATAATAAATAAAGTGAGAAACAAGAGGGGTCATCTCACTTTATAAATTAAAAAGTGCTTTCCTAGTTGATTGACGTTGTAACTTAAAGGAGTGGCCTTGGGGGTCCACACGAGCATGAGGGGAGGCCTCACGCTGACCCAAGGGTAACTGCGCAGGCCAAGGAGGGTGAAGGACGCAGTCAAGGTTTTGGAGGGAGTTTAGCACTATAAAAGGAGGGGCTTCCACTTCATTTGGCATTGTTGATATGATATTGATATTGAGAGCTAGACTTCTGTCTACTTTAGCACGCCGGTTGTTTAGTCGGTCTGGCAAAGATCGTTTAGTGCAAACCGAGCGGTTCCGTCGGAGATCTCCCTTGGCTCCGGGGACTTCGAGTGCCCGCCCAGTGTTTTTCCTTCGCCTAGCAGGATTTGCAGTAGCTCGGTGGACGTTTTTGCAGAGGAGTTGGCCCTTTTTGTGACTGCGCAGTCTAGGAAGAGGACGCAGTCCCAGCTAGGGAGTACGCAGTTATTGTGAGCAGGTTGCTGTGTGGGGATTTGGCAGAGATTTCAGCGTTTTCCAGCCCTGAGGAGTTTTGCTATTTCATTCGGAGGATTTGCAGGTGGACTCAGCCCTTTTTGCCAGCGTTTTCTTGGGCTTCTGCGCTGTCACTGGGAGAGACAACGTTTTCTCTGGTGAGGGTTTATTTGGAGCAGATTCGGGGGTGGAGCATTTGCTTCATGATTTCTGGGTTTTTTCCGGAGGGTTGAGATCAGCTAGCCTTCCAGTTTTCATCTCATTCCAGTGAGGAGATCAGCCCCTAGTTCTAGTTCATTGCAGCAGCAGTTTTCTACGGCAGTTTCTCCAGCCAGCTAGGACGCAGTCCCTATTGCGGCCATCTTTTATTCTGAGGAGTCTCCACTTGCCTAGGGCAAGGATAGGTGCACTCATTCTGATTATCTTTGTACCCATATACATGTACTCTCAGATTAATAAAATGGCTTAGTGTTCTGGCATTTTATGTGTATTTGTTCTATATTCTGGTTCCGGCATTTGTTTTATTTTTATCTGTTGGTAGCATTTCTGTGTATTACTGTTTATTTCCCATTGGGGATATTACATACAGAATGCAGCATGTCTGCCCGCCCTGTGCTAGCAGTCTATGACGCCCGGGGATAATCCCTACATCCATCGGAGGAGACGCAGAGAAGCTGAGAGTGGGTGGAGGTTTCCTTTCGGGGGAAGTGATTCCGATCAGGAGCCACCTGAGACAGATTCAGAGGCGGAGCAGCCTGTGAAGGGCACAGAGCAGCGGAACCCAATGGCAGATGATGAGGTGAGGTTTAGAGAGACGCTCCTCCATCACATGCAGGAGATGTCACAGAGGCTCGCGGCTGTAGAGGTCGGACAGAGAGAACTCCCTAGAGTTTTTCAGGTCGGTGAGGGATCGGGTATGTCTCGCCACGTACCAGTGCACGATGCTATCCCCATTGTGACGACTCAGGCACCCGCGCGATCCACTATGCCCACATTCTTGCCAGAGGACACAGGGACAGGAGTACGGGGAGGTGCACAGAGGGATATTCCAGCACCCACGCGACCTACCATGCCTACCTTCCTGGTAGAGGACGAGGGGTCGACAGCGCCGAGAGAGTTAAGTCCAGCTCGGTGGGCGGCCGCTTTTGCAGAGTATCAGGCTTTCGGACAGGCATTCATGGATTCTCTCACCTTCGAGCGTTATCTCCATATCCAGTATGGCATTAGACCCCGTGATCAGCACAAGGGGCACGGGCACCACCGCGATGACCACCGCGCGGCTAGTAGATTCCATTTGCCCACGTTTGATGGCTCATCAAACAGTTCGGCAAAGTCCTGGGTGGAGAAGCTGGACATCTATTTTCAGCTTAACCAGATGTCGCAGTCAGAGGCCATTAAGGTGGCTACATTGCATCTGGAGGGTGAGGCCCAGGATTGGTGGTTCCATGGGATGGCGACACTCGGGCATTCCACAGTGACGACATATGCCGAGTTTACCCGGAGGGTGGTAGAGCGCTTTGACAGGAGGGATCCGGAGCAGCATTTTGTTGAGCTGACCAAGCTCAAACAGACTGGGAGTGCAGAGACATACATTTCAGCCTTCTTGAGGGTTTCAGTGATGGTACCTGATTTATCTGCAGCTCGGATGGTTTACATGTTTGTGGAGGGGCTGTCAGAGCCACTTCGTGGCCTAGTCCGGTCGAACAAACCGGCTACCCTTCAGGATGCCATCAGCAGGACTCGAGACTTACAGGATGTCTTACCCAGGACTCGGCCACCTTATCCCCAGAGACAGGCTTTCCAGCCTAAGGGTAAGGACGTGAGGGCTCCGCCTCCCAAGGTGAATCCTGGACGAGGGCAGTTTGATGATGAGGCCAGGAGAGAGCTGAGGAGGAAGCGGTTGTGCTTCACCTGCCAGGAGCCATGGGCACCGGGACACAGGTGTGCGGCAGGGAAGGCACATTTCATTGAGGTCTTCTCCGAGAGCAGTGGAGAAGAGGATGAGGAGGATGACGTAGAGGCAGGAGACAGCTATGCAGCGCAGGGTACCTTACCACCTCCACCACCCGCAGCAGGTGGGGCATCATTTGCACCCACTGGGGGAGCTCTAGCCGCATTGCGGGGAGTTCCCAAGTACTTGACACTGCGCGTACGAGGGACAGTGCGCGGACAGAGGGTTTCAGTATTAGTTGATAGTGGGGCCACCCACAATTTTATTGATGCCCAGATGGTTGAGCGGAGAGGTATACAGACAGAGGGCTTCGATGGGTTTTCTATTTTGGTTCCAGGAGATCAGACCATGGCATGCGCTCGGTATGTTCCGGAGTTATCAGTGACGATGGGCACTTATACATTGACAGATCACTTCTTTGTGGTGGACATTCCGGACACCAACCTGATATTGGGAGTTCAGTGGCTTATTACTCTAGGGAAGGTCACGACAGATTGGAAGGCCCTAGAGATGGAGTGGGATGATCCCAAGACGGGGAAGCATGAGAAGATACGGGGGCAACACACATACCCACCTCAGACGGTGTCAGCACACAGTATGGAGGCGACCTTCCGCAAGGGAGATATAGAGTGGGCGGTAGAGTTGCGGGCTTCAGAGGCAGTAGATACAGGGCAGACAGTGCATCCTGATGTACAGTCTATTCTAGACAGGTATGCGGTGGTTTTCGGGGATATTCCGCCAGGGCAGCCACCGGATCGGGGGTTTGAGCATACGATCGAGCTTGAGCAGGGGATACAGGCCGTGATCACTACACCGTATAGGCATCCCAAGGCCTATCGGGACGAGATAGAGCGGGCCATTCAGGAGTTGTTGGCCCTTGGTCACATTCGGCCTAGCACGAGTCCTTTTGCTTCTTCTGTAGTGCTGGTGAAGAAGAAGGACGGCACATTGCGCATGTGCATTGACTACAGGGCTCTGAACAAGAAGACCCTGAAGAACAGGTACCCCATCCCCAGGATCGATGAGCTGATGGTTGAGTTGAGAGGAGCACGGTTCTTCTCGAAGATTGACTTGAGATCCGGGTACCATCAGATACGCGTGAGGGAACAGGACATTCCCAAGACCGCTTTCAGGTGTCACTACGGGCACTTTGAGTTTCTGGTCATGCCATTTGGGCTGACCAATGCACCTGCTACTTTCCAGTCATGCATGAACCACATTTTCAGGGATCATCTGAGAAAGTTTGTGCTGGTTTTCTTTGATGACATCCTTATATACAGCCGGACTTGGGAGGAGCACCTCCAGCATATTGAGACAGTCTTGCACATCTTGGAGGAGCAGCAGTTCTATGCCAAGCTCTCCAAGTGTGAGTTCGGTTTGACAGAGATGCTGTATCTGGGACACATTATAGGAGTGGACGGGGTGAGAGTCCACGAGGAGAAAATCAGGGCTATCAGAGACTGGCCCGAGCCGCGGAATGTGACGGAGCTTCGGGGATTTATTGGTATTTGCACCTACTACAGGGAGTTCGTCAAGGGCTTCTCTCAGCTTGCTGCACCCCTCACGGATCTGACGAGGAAGGGGGCATTCAGTTGGTCGGACACAGCACAGCGAGCTTTTGACAAGCTCAAGGAGGTGATGAGCAGTTGTCCCGTATTAGCATTGCCAGATTTTACGCAACCCTTTGTCTTAGAGTGTGATGCATCAGGAGAGGGGATTGGTGCAGTTTTGATGCAGGACGGTCATCCGATTGCTTTTGAGAGCCGGAAGCTCCTTCCACACGAGAGGTTGTATCCCATATACGACAAGGAGATGCTGGCCATCATGCATGCATTGGCCAAATTACGGCAGTACCTAGTGGGTGGCAGATTCAGGGTGAGGACAGATCATAACAGCCTGAGGTACTTTCTGGAGCAGAAGCAGTTGCAGGAGAGACAGCAGAAGTGGATCAGCAAGATCCAGGCTTACGACTTTGACATAGAGTATGTCAAGGGGAAGAATAACGTGGTAGCTGATGCCCTTTCTCGTAGACCGGCCACGTTATCACTCATGAGCTTGGACGCTGATTGGAGGGCTCGACTGTTGGTTGAGTACTCCAAGGATAGGTTTGCATGCGAGGTTCTGGATGGGCAAGTAGCAGATGACAGGTACAGGGTGGTCGATGAGATCATCTATTACAGGGACAGGATCTTCTTGACTGAGGGGTCTCAGCTCAAGAAGAAGATACTCCAGGCTTCACATGATTCACCATTGGCGGGCCATCAGGGGTTCACCAAGACATACAGGGCCATTCGGGAGAGGTTCTCATGGAAGGGCCTCAAGGAGGACGTACTCCAGCATGTCAGGGAGTGCGATGTTTGCCAGCGAAACAAGGGAGAGATGAGCCATCCCGCAGGGTTGTTGCAGCCTCTTCCCATTCCGGAGGGGAAATGGGAGAGCATATCGATGGACTTCATCACAGGTTTGCCCACCGTGCAGGGCAAGGATTGCATCTTCGTAGTCGTTGACCGGCTGACGAAGTATGCTCATTTTTTCGCCATATCCGCACATCACACAGCAGCACAGGTGGCTGAGCTGTTCTTCAGGGAGGTTTTCAGGTTACATGGTCTACCCAAGACCATTGTCAGCGACAGGGACAGCCGCTTTATGGGCGGATTCTGGCAGGAGCTCTTCCGACTAGTGGGGACCGAGTTGACACCGAGCACTAGTTATCATCCTCAGACGGACGGGCAGACGGAGATAGTTAACAAGTGGCTGGAAGGCTACTTGCGTAACTACGTCAGTGGGCAGCAGAGGGCATGGCTGAAGTGGCTGCATTTGGGCGAGTACTGCTACAACACAACGCACCATATGTCTATTGGTATGACACCTTTCTATGCTTTATATGGATATCATTCCTTATCTTTTGTGGACATGATGTTTGGTGTTAGCAGGGCTCCGAGAGCCAAGTTATGGATCCAAGAGAGCCAAGATATCCTCCGAGCTCTCAAGGACAACATAGCCACAGCATAGAATCAGCAGAAGTTGTATGCTGATAAGGGTCGGGTGGAGAGACACTTTGAGATAGGAGACCTGGTCTACCCACGGCTACAGCCATACCGACAGTCTTCGCTCAAGCAGAAGGGGGCGGAGAAGCTGAAGCCCCGTTTTTATGGGCCATACAGGGTGATACGCAGGATTGGGCAGGTTGCGTATGAGTTGGAGCTGCCCCAAGGCAGTGAGATTCATAACATCTTTCATGTATCATGCCTGAAAAAGGCACTGGGCCAGCATGTGACAGTCACCGAGGAGCTACCACCTACATATGATGAGGGGCATCTGGTGTTACAGCCGGAGGCTATTATTGACACTAGGGAGAGGCAGCTGCGGAGCAGGAAGATCAGGGAGTTCTTGGTGAGATGGAAGAACTTGCTGGATGAGGATGCCACTTGGGAGGATGAGAGGATCTTACAGCATCCATCACTTCAGTTGCTTGAGGACAAGCAACGTTCTGCCGGGGGAGACTGTAATATTCCAAATTAGCATTGCTAATTGGAATATTTCATTTTTGTCTAATTTTGCCGCTTTACCTAGAAATAATAAATAAAGTGAGAAACAAGAGGGGTCATCTCACTTTATAAAATAAAAGTGCTTTCCTAGTTGATTGACGTTGTAACTTAAAGGAGTGGCCTTGGGGGTCCTTGTTAAGAAGCTAGTAGAAGATGAAGATATGGCTGATTTGTTAATGTGAAGCTTGCTGCCTTACTTTGATTGATTTGTGACTCATTGCATCTCCTTGGAGAGACTCAAGCACTTCAGTCAAGAAGTTATCAACAATTTTCGAAACCCAAATTTTAGAAGATATTATTTTTAATACCAAAATACTATAATACTATAAAATATAGGTGCAATAAACTATTATTTTGATCAACAAGACTCTAAATAAGCATTAATTTGCATCCATTTATATAATTAGTTAAACTAAATTATATAGTTGATAATAGGATAGTAGAATATATTATAGGGTACTTTCAGAATGAAATACATTTTGTTCATTCATTGGAAAGCTTCACAAACCACTGTGATAATAGAGTTCTCAGCGCTAATACAATTATTTTGTCGATCTGTGCATATATTTCTCAATATCCCCTTCCCATATGGGAAAGGAGTGGACTAGTCACTTACCTCACAAGGTCCTTATGGAGTTGTTGTTCCAGGCCACACGTGCACACCATTTTACCAACAAGACAATTTAGTAGACAACTCGACAAGGCCTTGGAGCTGGGTGCCCCCAAATCCACACAGCCAACCATCCATCAGGAGAATTTTTCCATGCCTGGATGTTAGGAGAGCTTGCTCAAATTTGGGCTTCCCACAAGGATCATACTGTAGAGCCCTATCAGTCCCAGACACACTCCAAAGGACATCATCCACTAGTCCAAAAAAAATTTTGCGGTCATTGAGGACTCTAGCAGGGAGACCCCCCTTGATCTAATTGCTCGTCCTCACCTGTCAGCACTAGCATACCATGACTAGTTCAAACTAAAGTTCCTTTGGTCCTCAGATATCATACATATTATCTTTTTCTTGTAATTACTTTATCTCCACTCCGAGTCATGTACTTTCTTATCTTCTCTTGTTGTTCTGCTTCTAGCACAATTAAAAATCTGTTTTGATATGATTTTTAGCATCTTTATAGTCCACACTTCCACACTTCCACATTGTATTTTGGCTAGTGATGTACTCTTATAATCCCATTGACCTAACATTTTCCCCAAGGAAAACCTTGTGGGGAAACCCAAGAGATGCTTCCTCATGTTTGTGGATGGCATCCCTAGTAACCCTGTTCGCTAAAGTCATAGACTAGTGTGCCTAACCAGGAGGGTTGAACTAGGCAGATGCCCAACAACATGAAAAAAAACCAGTTGAGCTAACCCTTGGTCTTCCCATTGACATACTCCTTTGATCATTTGCTGGACATTAATAAACTTATATTATCAAACTTTGGTTTTTACAAATACTGCAACAAAAAAGGTGGTTTGACAAACAATGCAACAAATCAGAACTCATATTTTAATAATTTAGACGATAAGAGGTATTCCAAAAATCATTGACAAAGACAGCCATGCTTTTATCTAGATTTTCATTTGAAAAAATTGTCAACTTATCTGTTATATTGTCAACTTGAAATGTGAAATCCAGATATGAAAACTAGATATGAAAGTATTTCAAAAATCACCTCTTGGGTATTAAAATAAGAATGGAGCTGTACAGGATGGCATCAAGGCCAATGAGAAAAATTACAATTAATT
>JAXQQM020092783.1:0-10813 GCA_034641835.2 Pinus albicaulis
TGTTAGAGTCAGCCTTTTCAGCCTTCCTCCAGTGATCAAACATGCTCTTAAAAAGTGATTTTAAGGTGTCAAGGTCAAATTTTGTCATTTCAATGAGTTTTCAAGCAAAATTTGGTCACTAGGCATTAGGTCTAGGGTTTGTTTTCACTCTTTTCAAAGTTGTCCAAATGTCAGTCCATGTCACCATTCATCTGAGTGTACCATCATTCAGAGGGTTTTCATCATCATGTCAGGTTCCATTGGGTCATTTTACATCTTGTTCATGCTTCAGTTGTGCCTTGGTAAGGTCCATTTCCCTCTCCTAGGGTTTTGGAGGTAATTCCTCTTGGATGGTCAAATCATCGAAAAACTTGTATCCTGATGTTCACACACCTTCACCTATCATTAATGTACCTTATTAAACAATTCCCATCACTGAGATCCCCCAAATTCCTCATTTTTGCACAAACCCTAGTTTCTTGCCACAACTTGGCAATTTTCTAGGTTAGGCCTGTGTTTTGCCCTTTTGGACCCCTTCCCCTCACGCAATCTCCGAGATTCCACTTTCCCCTGCTTCCTAACATCCCTCCCTACTTCCCAAAATTTCCCCAAGAATTTAGAAGCCCCTTATCCCCTTCATTTCGCTTCATTTCGACAAAATCCCTTGTTTCACACATCGGGATAAGTTTCACTCAAAAGATGTTTCAGAGCAATAAAAGATGAAATTTGGAAAACTGAGAGAGGTTTTTATACAAAAAATTCCCAGGAAGAAAAACCTCCCTCACGTTTTACACAGCTATCATGGTTTTAGAGAAATGTCAAAAATACCGTTGCCTCAGGAGAATTGAATGCACCGTTGAAGTGACCTTGGAAAATCAAGCTTTCTCCTAGCATGGTTGGCTCAATGACTTGCTTGATGAGTCAAAGGATAACTAGACACAAATATATTTCCAATGAGCTATCATGAGCTCAATTTGGAGTTGAGGAAGACCTTCAAAAGTTGACTGCAACAGCACTCTACCTTGAGGTAGCCTCATTCTGCTCATTTTGACTAGTGTTCGGAGATTTGATTTTTGACAGGGTAAATGAAATCCAAATTGCATACTTCAACTTTTTTTGGAAATTAGACTCCAATAGCTTTCCAAAGAGCTATCACACGCCCGATTTGGACACCGGGAAGGCCTCCAAAAGCTTCCTGCAAAATGCACTATGTGGCAAGAGGCATGCAACCCACTTGAGTGGTTGTGACCCACTTGAAGGTTGCGACCCACTTGTTAGCTTCAGCCAATGTAAAATTGCACGGTTGCAACCCACTTGAAGGTTGTGACCCACTTGAGTGGTTGCGACCCACTTAAAAACAGAGCCCAGAAAATTCGTGTTTGCGCCCAGTTTCGTGTTGAATCGACTCCAGCTGCTTCCAAACAGGTTTTAAATCATTGCTTAGTAGATTTTAAATATGGTTGTGATGTCTTGAAGTGGGAAAATTGATTTATTTGAATGGAGAGGTGAAACCCTATATTCATGGAAAATTTATTCCTTAGGGTTTTAAATACATATGGATGGTTTTGTGAAGGTTTTCCCACCTTGTAGGGTTGATATATATACCTCTGCATATATTGTCAAGGTCTCACTGCCCTCACACTCATTCTACCACTGCTGTCACTACCATGTGATCATATCGTCGTCCCTTCCCCATATTCATTATCCTCATATCCCTTTATAATTTTGGTTCCCATGTGAAATCCCAAACCCTATTACTTACTACTACATTCCTCCATTGACACAAGCCTAATCTCCATAACATTCAAAGGTTGTTTCTTTGTCCTTGATTCCACTTGACTCACTGATATGTCACCATTTCATTTCACTCCTATCCTTAGAAACTACCCCCCATCACCATATCCCATTCCTATCTCACTTATAGGGGTTCTCAATCCCTCATTCCCCTTTGGCACGCATTTGGCGATTGGAGACAAAGACACCAAGGTCCCATTTCTCATTTTCAACACGCTGAACATACACATTGCAACACCATGACTGACAACAACACATCATACAACCGAGACAGTGTTTTCACCACAGGAGCTGCATGCACCAGGAGAGCACTAAAGCGGCGGAAAAGGCCTGATCCACTCCGGATTTTGGCCGAGGCTTTGTTGGCTGGGCATGATACATGATGGAGGGTCTTCGCTCCGAATTTGAGCAAATTCGGAGAAATTTTTGTCATTTTGAAATTTTTGGTCTCAAAAACAGGTTTTTCAGTTAAGCGGGTCTCGCACTCATATGCTCACTTTTTTTTGGGACATTTGTTGAAGGAAATCTTTGCATTTTTGGATTTTTCATGATAAGTTATGCATCCTCAGGTATTGCCGAAGCATTTCATCAGATTCTGGATGGTCAAAAAGCTCAAAAACACCATGAAAACCACCTTGCTGCCACCTTTTGCACCAGCAGGAAGTACTTCTGGGAGAATGAGGTTTTGGAGGGTCAAATGAGCTCCCAATTGAGAAATTCCACTTGGGTTGGATAGCCAACATCCAGGGCTTTCCAACGAGCTATCATGAGCTCAATTTGGATGCCGGGAAGTACTTCAAAATCGGGCTGAAAGGCATGCGACCCAATTGGCTCAGGCATGCGACCCACTTAAATTTTTGGCTGAATTTTCAACTTCCAGCTCAGATTTTCGGCCAGTTTGGACCAGTTTTGCTTGTGGATGAAATTTTTGAGTTATTATGATGTAAATTTATGTTTGGCATGTAACTTTGGTTCATTTCTACCTATTCTAGAAGATTCATTCTCAAAAAAAGTGAAAATCATGTAAATGAATCAGTTCCCACTCTTTTAGAGGCAAGTTGTTAGCTGCCTAGATTGTAGTTCCATGATTAGAATTTGTTGAAACTGATCCCTGAAGGAGGAATTCGACCCCTAGAGGTGGGGGAAGGGGTTAGGATGCTCTATATATTGTAATTTCTCAATCATTTTCAGAGGTTGGAGAGGTTGGACTCTTGGGAGACTTTTGGCACCATTGTACATAATTTTTTCATATTTTGGCTAAGGAAAGATCAGAGGTTTTGTGGCACTTGTTGGGATCCTTGTGGTGTTTTGTTATTGATGGTGTTTTCTCTCTGTTTACTGTAAGTTCTTGATGTTTAATATATGCCATTTCTCACTCATGCTTCTTAAATTAAATGAATGAGTAGATGAGGTTGAATCCATTGTTCACAATGCTCTGCCTTTGAATTCATTTAGTTTTTTCATGTTTTCGCCTGTTTGAAGAGGATCCATGTTCATCCTTGCCCTTTTCAGCTCCTTTTCGTTCTAATCCATCCATATATCCAATCAAAAGCATTAAGACTATTGCCTACCTCGCCCCAACTCGAAATCTGCAAAGATCTGACCTTATCCCCGGATCCAAAATTTGTTTTTTCCCATTTCTCCAACAAAAACCCAAAAATCAAAAATCAACATTCCTATCACTTTACTAGCCTAAAATCAGTATTCATTGTTCATTATAAGTCATCTCAGCCCCTCTGAAGATCTTTTGCCGAGATAGACCCGGAGAGAGCCCTCTCCTGTCCTTGTAGGGCTAGCTACGAGGCTGAGCGTGGTTTGATGTAGCCTTGAGTTTTACCTTATTTCAGCCTAAGGTAGATTTGCAGCCTTCCTCAAGTGATCCAAACATGATCTTAAGTGATTTTAAGGTGTCAAGGTCAAATTTTGTCATTTCAATGAGTTTTATTGAGGTTGGTCACTAGGCATTAGGTCTAGGGTTTGTTTTCACTCTTTTCAAAGTTGTCCAAATGTCAGTCCATGTCACCATTCAGCTGAGTGTACCATCATTCAGAGGGTTTTCATCATCATGTCAGGTTCCATTGGGTCATTTTACATCGTGTTCATGCTTCAGTTGTGCCTTGGTAAGGTCCATTTCCCTCTCCTAGGGTTTTGGAGGTAATTCCTCTTGGATGGTCAAATCATCGAAAAACTTGTATCCTGATGTTCACACACCTTCCCCTATCATTAATGTACCTTATTAAACAATTCCCATCACTGAGATCCCCCAAATTCCTCATTTTTGCACAAACCCTAGTTTCTTGCCACAACTTGGCAATTTTCTAGGTTAGGCCTGTGTTTTGCCCTTTTCGACCCCTTCCCCTCACTCAATCTCCGAGATTCCACTTTCCCCTGCTTCCTAACATCCCTCCCTACTTCCCAAAATTTCCCCAAGAATTTAGAAGCCCCTTATCCCCTTCATTTCGCTTCATTTCGACAAAATCCCTTGTTTCACACATCGGGATAAGTTTCACTCAAAAGATGTTTCAGAGCAATCAAAGATGAAATTTGGAAAACTGAGAGAGGGTTTTATACAAAAACTGCCAAGGAAGAGAAACCTCCCTCAAGTTTTACACAGCTATCATGGTTTTATAGAAATGTCAAAAATATCGTTGCCTCAGAAGAATTGAATGCACCGCTGAAGTGACCTTGGGAAAATCAAGATTTCTCCTAGCATGGTTGGCTAAATGACTTGCTTGATGAGTCAAAGGATAACTAGACACAAATATATTTCCAATGAGCTATCATGAGCTCAATTTGGAGTTGAGGAAGACCTTCAAAAGTTGACTACAACAGCGCTCTACCTTGAGGTAGCCTCATTCTGCTCATTTTGACTAGTGTTGGGAGATTTTATTTTTGATAGGGTAAATGAAATCCAAATTGCATAATTCTACTTTTTTTGGAAATTATACTCCAAGAGCTTTCCAGCGAGCTATCACACGCCCGATTTGGAGACCGGGAAGGCCTCCAAAAGCTTCCTGCAAAATGCACTATGTGGCAAGAGGCATGCGACCCACTTGAAGGTTGCGACCCACTTGTTAGCTTCAGCCAGTGTAAAATTGCACGGTTGCGACCCACTTGAAGGTTGTGACCCACTTGAGTGGTTGCGACCCACTTAAAAACAGAGCCCAGAAAATTCGTGTTTGCACCCAGTTTCGTGTTGAATCGACTCCAGTTGCTTCCAAACAGGTTTTAAATCATTGCTCAGTAGATTTTAAATATGGTTGTGATGTCTTGAAGTGGGAAAATTGATTTATTTGAATGGAGAGGTGAAACCCTATATTCATGGCAAATTTATTCCTTAGGGTTTTAAATACATATGGATGGTTTTGTGAAGGTTTTCCCACCTTGTAGGGTTGATATATATACCTCTGCATATATTGTCAAGGTCTCACTGCCCTCACACTCATTCTACCACTGCTGTCACTACCATGTGATCATATCGTCGTCCCTTCCCCATATTCATTATCCTCATATCCCTTTATACTTTTGGTTCCCATGTGAAATCCCAAACCCTATTAATTACTACTACATTCCTCCATTGACACAAGCCTAATCTCCATAACATTCAAAGGCTGTTTCTTTGTCCTTGATTCCACTTGACTCACTGATATGTCGCCATTTCATTTCACTCTTGTCCTTAGAAACTACCCCCCATCACCATATCTCATTCATATCTCACTTATAGGGGTTCTCAATCCCTCATTCCCCTTTGGCACGCATTTGGCGATTGGACACAAAGACACCGAGGTATCATTTCTCATTTTCAACAAGCTGAACATACACATTGCAACACCATGACTGACAACAACACATCATACAACCGAGACAGTGTTTTCACCACAGGAGCTGCATGCACCAGGAGAGCACTAAAACGGCGGAAAAGGCCTGATCCACTCCGGATTTTGGCCGAGGCTTCGTTGGCTGGGCAAGATACATGATGGAGGGTCTTCGCTCCGAATTTGAGCAAATTCGGAGAAAATTTTGTCATTTTGAAATTTTTTGGTCTAAAAACAGGTTTTTCAGTTAAGTGGGTCTCGCACTCATATGCTCACTTTTTTTCGGGACACTTGCTGAAGGAAATTTTTGCATTTTTTGATTTTTCATGGCTATTTATGCATCCTCAGACATTACCTAAGCATTTCATCAGATTCTGGATGGTCAAAGAGCTCAAAAACACCATGAAAACCACCTTGCTGCCACCTTTTGCACCAGCAGGAAGTACTTCTGGGAGAAAGACGTTTTGGAGGGTCAAATGAGCTCCAAATTGGGAAATTCCACTTGGGTTGGATAGCCAACATCCAGGGCTTTCCAACGAGCTATAATGAGCTCAATTTGGATGCCGGGAAGTACTTTAAAATCGGGCTGAACGGCATGCGACCCACTTGGCTCAGGCATGCGACCCACTTAAATTTTTGGCTGAATTTTCAACTTCCAGCTCATATTTTCGGCCAGTTTGGACCAGTTTTTCTTGGGGATGAAATTTTTGAGTTATTATGATGTAAATTTATGTTTCGCATGTAACTTTTGTTCATTTTTACCTATTCTAGAAGATTCACTCTTAAAAAAGTGAAAATCATGTAAATGAATCAGTTTCCACTCTTTTAGAGGCAAGTTGTTAGCTGCCTAGATTTTAGTTCCTTGATTAGAAATTGGTTGAAACTGATCCCTGAAGAAGGAATTCAACCCCTAGAGGCATGGGAAGGGGTTAGGATGCTCTATATGATGTAATTTCTCAATCATTTTCAGAGGTTGGAGAGGTTGGACTCTTGGGAGACTTTTGGCACCATTGTACATATTTTTTCATATTTTGGCTAAGGAAAGATCAGAGGTTTTGCGGCACTTGTTGGGATCCTTGTGGTGTTTTGTTCTTGATGGTGTTTTCTCTCTGTTTACTGTAAGTTCTTCATGTTTAATGTATGCCATTTCTCACTCATGCTTCTTAAATTAAATGAATGAGTAGATGAGGTTGAATCCATTGTTCACAGTGCTCTGCCTTTGAATTCATTTAGTTTTACATGTTTTCGACTGTTTGGAGAGGATCCAAGTTCTTCTTTGCCCTCTTCAGCTCCTCGTCGGTCTAATCTGTCCGTATATCCAATCTAAAGCATCAAGACATTCACCTACCTCGCCCCAACTCGAATTCTGCAAAGGTCTGACCTTATCCCCGGACCCAAAATTTGTTTTTCCCATTTCTCCAACGAAAACCCAAAAATCAAAATCAAACATTCCTATCTCTTTACTAGCCTAAAATCAGTATTCATTGTTCATTATAAGTCATCTCAGCCCCTCTGAAAACCTTTTGCCGAGATAGACCCGGAGAGAGCCCTCTCCTGTCCTCGTAGGGCTAGCTACGAGGCTGAGCGTGGTTTGATGTAGCCTTGAGTTTTACCTTATTTCAGCCTAAGGTAGATTTGCAGCCTTCCTCTGGTGATCAAACATGATATTAAAAAGTGATTTTAAGGTGTCAAGGTCAAATTTTGTCATTTCAATGAGTTTTCAAGCAAAATTTGGTCACTAGGCATTAGGTCTAGGGTTTGTTTTCACTCTTTTCAAAGTTGTCCAAATGTCAGTCCATGTCACCATTCAGCTGAGTGTACCATCATTCAGAGGTTTTTCATCATCATGTCAGGTTCCATTCGGTCATTTTACATCTTGTTCATGCTTCAGTTGTGCCTTGGTAAGGTCCATTTCCCTCTCCTAGGGTTTTGGAGGTAATTCCTCTTGGATGGTCAAATCATCGAAAAAATTGTATCCTGATGTTCACACACCTTCCCCTATCATTAATGTACCTTATTAAACAATTCCCATCACTGAGATCCCCCAAATTCCTCATTTTTGCACAAACCCTAGTTTCTTGCCACAACTTGGCAATTTTCTAGGTTAGGCCTGTGTTTTGCCCTTTTGGACCCCTTCCCCTCACGCAATCTCCGAGATTCCACTTTCCCCTGCTTCCTAACATCCCTCCCTACTTCCCAAAATTTCCCCAAGAATTTAGAAGCCCCTTATCCCCTTCATTTCGCTTCATTTCGACAAAATCCCTTGTTTCACACATCGGGATAAGTTTCACTCAAAAGATGTTTCAGAGCAATCAAAGATGAAATTTGGAAAACTGAGAGAGGGTTTTATAAAAAACATACCAAGGAAGAACAACCTCCCTCAAGTTTTACACAGCTATCATGGTTTTAGAGAAATGTCAAAAATACCGTTGCCTCAGGAGAATTGAATGCACCGCTGAAGTGACCTTGGGAAAATCAAGATTTCTCCTAGCATGGTTGGCTAAATGACTTTCTTTATGAGTCAAAGGATAACTAGACACAAATATATTTCCAATGAGCTATCATGAGCTCAATTTGGAGTTGAGGAAGACCTTCAAAAGTTGACTGCAACAGCGCTCTACCTTGAGGCAGCCTCATTCTGCTCATTTTGACTAGTGTTGGGAGATTTTATTTTTGATAGGGTAAATGAAATCAAAACTGCATAATTATACTTGCTTTGGAAATTATACTCCAAGAGCTTTCCAACGAGCTATCACACGCCCGATTTGGACACCGGGAAGGCCTCCAAAAGCTTCCTGCAAAATGCACTATGTGGCAAGAGGCATGCGACCCACTTGAAGGTTGCGACCCACTTGTTAGCTTCAGCCAGTGTAAAATTGCACGGTTGCGACCCACTTGAAGGTTGCGACCCACTTGAGTGGTTGCGACCCACTTAAAAACAGAGCCCAGAAAATTCGTGTTTGCACCCAGTTTCGTGTTGAATCGACTCCAGCTGCTTCCAAACAGGTTTTAAATCATTGCTCAGTAGATTTTAAATATGGTTGTGATGTCTTGAAGTGGGAAAATTGATTTATTTGAATGGAGAGGTGAAACCCTATATTCATGGAAAATTTATTCCTTAGGGTTTTAAATACATATGGATGGTTTTGTGAAGGTTTTCCCACCTTGTAGGGTTGATATATATACCTCTGCATATCTTGTCAAGGTCTCACTGCCCTCACACTCATTCTACCACTGCTGTCACTACCATGTGATAATATCGTCGTCCCTTCCCCATATTCATTATCCTCATATCCCTTTATACTTTTGGTTCCCATGTGAAATCCCAAACCCTATTACTTACTACTACATTCCTCCATTGACACAAGCCTAATCTCCATAACATTCAAAGGTTGTTTCTTTGTCCTTGATTCCACTTGACTCACTGATATGTCGCCATTTCATTTCACTCTTGTCCTTAGAAACTACCCCCCATCACCATATCCCATTCCTATCTCACTTATAGGGGTTCTCAATCCCTCATTCCCCTTTGGCACGCATTTGGCGATTGGACACAAAGACACCGAGGTCTCATTTCTCATTTTCAACAAGCTGAACATACACATTGCAACACCATGACTGACAACAACACATCATACAACCGAGACAGTGTTTTCACCACAGGAGCTGCATGCACCAGGAGAGCACTAAAACGGCGGAAAAGGCCTGATCCACTCCGGATTTTGGCCGAGGCTTCGTTGGCTGGGCATGATACATGATGGAGGGTCTTCGCTCCGAATTTGAGCAAATTCGGAGAAAATGTTGTCATTTTGAAATTTTTTTGGTCTAAAAACAGGTTTTTCAGTTAAGTGGGTCTCGCACTCATATGCTCACTTTTTTTTGGGACACTTTCTGAAGGAAATATTTGCATTTTTGGATTTTTCATGATAATTTATGCATCCTCAGGCATTTCCAAAGCATTTCATCAGATTCTGGATGGTCAAAAAGCTCAAAAACACCATGAAAACCACCTTGCTGCCACCTTTTGCACCAGCAGGAAGTACTTCTGGGAGAATGAGGTTTTGGAGCGTCAAATGAGCTCCAAATTGGAAAATTCCACTTGGGTTGGATAGCCAACATCCAGGGATTTCCAATGAGCTATCATGAGCTCAAATTGGATGCCGGGAAGTACTTCAAAATCGGGCTGAAAGGCATGCGACCCACTTAAATTTTTGGCTGAATTTTCAACTTCCAGCTCAGATTTTCGGCCAGTTTGGACCAATTTTGCTTGGGGATGAAATTTTTGAGTTATTATGATGTAAATTTATGTTTGGCATGTAACTTTGGTTCATTTTTACCTATTCTAGAAGATTCACTCTTAAAAAAGTGAAAATCATGTAAATGAATCAGTTTCCACTCTTTTAGAGGCAAGTTGTTAGCTGCCTAGATTTTAGTTCCTTGATTAGAATTTGGTTGAAACTGACCCCTGAAGGAGGAATTCGACCCCTAGAGGTGTGAGAAGGGGTTAGAGTGATCTATATATTGTAATTTCTCAATCATTTTCAGAGGTTGGAGAGGTTGGACTCTTGGGAGACTTTTGGCACCATTGTACATATTTTTTCATATTTTGGCTAAGAAAAGATCAGAGGTTTTGTGGCACTTGTTGGGATCCTTGTGGTGTTTTGTTCTTGATGGTGTTTTCTCTCTGTTTACTGTAAGTTCTTGATGTTTAATATATTCCATTTCTCACTCATGCTTCTTAAATTAAATGAATGAGTAGATGAGGTTGAATCCATTGTTCACGGTGCTCTGCCTTTGAATTCATTTAGTTTTACATGTTTTCGACTGTTTGGAGAGGATCAAAGTTCTTCTTTGCCCTCTTCAGCTCCTCGTCGATCTAATCTGTCTGTATATCCAATCTAAAGCATCAAGACATTCACTTACCTCGCCCCAACTCGAAATCTGCAAAGATCTGACCTTATCCCCGGACCCAAAATTGTTTTTTCCCATTTCTCCAACGAAAACCCAAAAAATCAAAATCAAACATTCCTATCTCTTTACTAGCCTAAAATCAGCATTCATTTTTCATTATAAGTCATCTCAGCCCCTCTGAAAACCTTTTGCCGAGATAGACCCGGAGAGAGCCCTCTCCTGTCCTCGTAGGGCTAGCTACGAGGCTGAGCGTGGTTTGATGTAGCCTTGAGTTTTACCTTATTTCAGCCTAAGGTAGATTTGAGCGCTAACAC
>JAXQQM020062408.1:0-50676 GCA_034641835.2 Pinus albicaulis
TTGCACACTTTCAGAATTTCTCTTTTTGGGTATGGGGCTGTACCTTTCTTATTTTATTTCTGCCCTCTTTTTCTCTTTCTATTGATTTTGTGTTTTTTCCTTTTCTAAATTGAAAAGAAGTGATATATACAATGAGCAGAAAGCTCTGAAACTAAAATATCAGCTAAGAGAAATAATGTTTGAGAACCCTGCCATTGACAAGACCTCCAAAGTATTCAGCTCCATCCAATTCTTGCAGAAAAAATGCATTTTTTCTAATGGCAGATTGGATAAGATAAGGGCCTTGCCATAAGTTATCAAATTTTCTATGTTTTCCCTTATATTCTCTTGTTGAATCCCATTTCAAAACTTTATCACCAATCTTGAAATCACTTTCCTTGGTTCTTTTGTCAAATATCCTCTTGATGTTTTATTGTAGTTGTTGTGCTCTGATGTATACTTCCTTTC
This sequence comes from Pinus albicaulis, assembly GCA_034641835.2. Lineage (NCBI taxonomy): Eukaryota > Viridiplantae > Streptophyta > Pinopsida > Pinales > Pinaceae > Pinus > Pinus albicaulis. Next base: position 448 of record JAXQQM020062408.1, read on the forward strand.
TGGTTTGCTGTAGATGTATAGTCTAGTTTATTCTCCTTGTCACATCATCATCTTCAGACTGTACATCTTGGATCAACTTCATGACTAGCACTCCTAAACTGGTTGGAAATATTGCATCAATTCCATAAACTAGCTGGTAAGGAGACATCCCAATTGACTTTTTAACTGTCAATGTGTCTACCCACAAGGCATGTACTAGCTTATTGTGCCATGATTTCTTGTTGTCTTCCAACAAATTTTTGATTATGTTCACCAAAATTTTATTTGAGGACTCTACCAGCCCATTACCTTGGGGGTAATAAGTTGTAGAATGACCCAATATAATCTGATACATATGACAAAACTTTACCATTTTTTTAGACCGAAGTGCAGCAGCATTATCAAGTATGATCTTTCTAGGACAACCAAATCTGGACAATATATGGTTTTCAAGGAATGAAATGATGATTGAGTCTGTGGCATTCCTAGATGGGATGGCTTCTATCCATTTGGTAAAATATTCTGTTGCTGTGAGGATCCATCTATGTTGGGAAGATGAGGGAGGATGGATTTCCCCAATGAAGTCTAGACCCCATTGCTGAAAAGGAGCTTCAACAGTGATTGGTTGTAGAGGTAAGGGAAGCAGATTTCTTTTGCCTTTAAAGATTTGGCATTTGTGACAGGAAATAATCATTTTATGGACATCTTGAAAGAGGGTGGGCCAGTAATAGCCAGCTCTACGGATTTTGTTGGCAGTTGACTTCCAGTAGAGGTGGCCTCCACATTCTCCTTCATGAAACTCGTGCTTGATTTTATCTGAATCATTCTCAAGCAAACATTTAAGCAATAATCCACTAACATTTTTACAATATAACATTTATCCAAAATGCAGAAATTTATAGCTTTTAACTTTAAGAATCTTGCCTTTGTTTTAGACAAACTAGGAGGAACATTAAGATTGAGCAAAACATACAAAATGTCAGCATACCAAGATGAATTTAGAAAATAATCTTCTACAATTGGAGTTGAAAACTCCTCCTGTTCATCTAATGCATTAAACATGTTTATATGGAGAGCTTAAAAGTTGGATTCAGCCATAATTTTGGCCAGACCTTGACCTTTTATGAGCTTAGTGGGCTTGATTTCTAAGTCATATTCTAAAATTACAGCAATCCACTTTCCTCTTTTGCCATCTGGATCTTGGGTCAATATGTCTTTTACAACTGAATAAGGCACAAATGCTACTATGTGGGAGTGTAAAATATAAACTCTGAAGTATTTTAAGGCTTTGACTAAGGCAAAGGCTTGTTTTTCCATTACATTGTACTTCAGAGGTGCATCTCTTAATGCCTTGCTGAAAAATGCAATGGGCTGCTCTTGTCCATTCAAGTTCTTCTGTAATATGACAACAACTACTGTGTGTTCTGATGAAAATGAAAAAATGAAGAAAGCCTTTGAAAAATTAAGACTGATAAGAACTGTTTTTTTGGTGAGTGCTTGTTTTACCAGTTCAAATGATTTATTTGCTTCTAAGGTCCATTTAACTCCTTCTTTTCTAAGCATGTTTGTTATGTTTCTAAGGAGTTCAGCTAGATTGGGTATGAACCTTCTCAAGAAATTAATCTTTTCAATGAAATATTAAAGTTCCTTGATGTTTCTAGGATGGCTGATTTGCAATATGCCATCAATCCTCTTTGGGTCTATCCTTATTCCCTCTTCTGATATGATATGTCCAAGAATTTTACCTTCTTAGAGACCAAACAATGTTTTCCTTGGATTTAAGGATAGTCCAAATTTTCTGCATTTTTCAAAGACTTTTCTCAAGTGTATTAGGTGTTCTTAATCTATTTTAGAATAAACAGTTATATCATCAAGTTAAATAACAATGAAGTAACCTATTTCTTTTGAGAATGTTATATCCATGGCTCTCTAAAATGTGGCACCAGCATTCATTAAACCAAAAGGCATTTTTAAATACATGAAAGTACCCCAAGGTGTAATAAAGGCTATTTTAAGGTGATCATCATGATGTACTAGAATTTGAGAAGCCATCTAGCAAAGAAATTATTTTAGAACCAACTACATTTTGTAAGATATGATCCATTTTGGGAAAAGGATAGTTTTCCTTTAGTGAGGCTTTGTTTAAGTTTCTAAAATCAATGCAAAGCCTTATCTCTCCTGTTTTCTTCCTAACAGATACAAGATTAGACACCCACTATGAGTATCTGACGGGGACTATAATTCCAGCATCATAGATTTTTCTGATTTCTTTCTCTACCAGATGTAATTGAGTAGGGTTAATTCTACGCAATTTTTGTTTAAAAGGTTTCTGGTTTTCTTTGAGGGGTATCTTATGCTGGATTATTTCCATATCATATGATTTCAGATCTTCATAGCTCCATGCAAAAACATCAGAAAATTCTTTAAAAAGCTCAATGTATTTAAGTTTGATATGAGCTGGCAGTGTCTTGGATAATTTGATCATTTTGGGATTTTCCTGACTCCCTATGTTGCATTCTTCCACTTCAGTTTATATGGGTTCCAGTTTTGGCTTTTTGGCCACATCATTCAAGTCAAACAATTCCTCTAAAGGGACCAGTCTTTAGATTGCAGCACTTCTAAGTCTTCATCTTCTAAATCTGTGTTAATTTCTGTCAAATATTTGGGTTCATCAGTTAACAGATTTATTTCAGTAATCTCTGGAGACTTTACTTCTTTAGTAAGTGGGTTTTCTTCAGTAGGATAGTCTTCATCATAATCTGAATCTGAGTGTGGTGTTTCAAATTCATTTTTGGACTATAAGAAGTCTTCTATTTGTTTATCTCCATCAAAAACTTGCCAGTATTTTTCATTATCCAGGATAGTTGGTATATATTTGACTTGGGTGGTGCATTGCTTGGTTTCATAAGGTGTTAGACAGGTTCTAGCAGCAAAGGCTAATCCATTAGCAAGGACGTTTTGGTTTCTTGGGATAAAAGTAAGTTGGAACTCATCAAATGCTCTTAACCAATCCATGGCATCATCTCTATAGGCTCTAATTCTAGGATGTTTAGCACTGTACTCCCCATTTACTTGCCTAATTATCAACTCTAAATCTCCACGAACTGTTATTCTTTTGGCCCTTAATTTTTTTAATAAATGCAGGCCTAAAAGGAGAGCCTCATACTCTGCTATATTGTTTGTACGTTGAAAATTTAACCTATAGGAATGCCCCTCAGCATGATTTTTTTCAGTGTTGTGTAACCATATGCCAACTCCTGCATCATTTTCAGTGCAAGGCCCATCAAAATTGATGCTCCAAAGAGGACTGTTTTCAGATTTGTCATTTATTTCATTGTTGTCCTCTTTGTTTTGTTCATCATTTGGTTCTGTACAAGGGTCTGTACTACTTTTTCTGTGGTTTGTTTCTCAAGATTTTCAATGTTTTGAGGTTTTGTTCTTTGATTTCCATGATCTGCATCATTTTTATGACTATTTTGAACCTTAAGACCTGTAATCTGTTTGCTGTAATTTTTTGAATCAACAAATTTCCTTTTGGTTTTCTCTTTATTTTCCTCTTCGTCATTTGTTGCTACTATGTTTGGATGTGTAGTGACCACTACATTTGATGATGTTTCATTGACTAACTCTTGCTCATTAGGAATATCATCATTGTAAAGAATGAATGAGTCAAGGTCTGTGTGTATGGAATAGAGAGGAGAATTCTTTGGTCTTTCTTGGATATTCACCATGTATTTCATATGTGTTTCCCTATAGAGTCTTCTAGGTTGATTGAAGATAGGGATGGTGGCATAAGTCATATCCATCTGCATAGTACCCTAAAACTTAGCACCCCATGACCTTGAAAGGAGCATGCCATATTTGGGGGGAATATCAGCCACTACAATGTCCATCACTAAGCTCTTAGCTGGGATTTGGGCTAAGTTAACACACAGATCCTTTATTAGGCCTAGGCATCTTACCCGGCTTGAATCAAATGAATATAAATATTTGTAGGGTCTTGTTACCTCTAAGCCCAATGTTTCCATTATTACCTTGGGCATGAGGTTGTGTTATGCTTCTGAATCAAGCATGGCATTGTGTAGAATATTATCATGGATGTTCAAACTTATGTAAAATGGAGGGGTAGTTCCTTCTTAAAATTTTCCTTCAATTTTTGGTCCAAATTTGAGCTCCGGGGTATCATCATTTAAGTTAACTGTGTCATGAACATCTTCTATGTTCAAAGCTTTCAAAATATGACCTCTATATACATTTTGAGTGACTAACTCAGTGAGTGGGACACAGATTTTGATTTTAGAAATTTCATTCTCTAGGCTAAAAGGAATCTGATTTTTTAAAATGTTTGATTCAGCCTTGTTAGTCACTCCTTGTTCAGCAAAATCAACTTGCTGATTTTTAGTATTTATAACGGTTAAAATGGTTTTTTTAGGAGCACTAGCTTAGATGCTAGTGTTGCTGGGGTTAACACTCTATTTTTCATTGGCTTGAGTGTTTTTCCCTTTGTTTGGATCATAATTTATAGCCACTGTTTTATGAATTTCTGTTGTCTTTTTGGAAACATTTTCAGGGATGTTTTTGGCAGATTTATCATAGTTTTTGTTACTGGGAGTTTCTTGATTCTTTTTACTTCTTAGGTCATATTTTTTAGGTGATCCTATGATGGCATTTTCAAAATATTGTTCATAATAATTAGTTTTTGGACTTCTGTCATCATAAGGTGTATATAGACCTTGTCTTCTTTCATGGAGGAAATTAGAATCCTCATTTCTTACTCCCAGCATGTTTATGTTTTCATCCTCTATTTTTTCATTGGTTTCTTCATCCTCATTCACATAGTTTTATTGGAAAGGAGGTCTGATCTGTTGATCATCCTCTCTTTGTCTATTTTGAGGTTGATTTCTCCTAAAGTTTTGATTATGGTTTTGAGATTGATTTCTGTTCTGAGGAGCTAATTGATTTTCTCTAGATTGTGCTCTCTCAAGTATGCTCATCTTCTTCATCATTTCCTCCATCATTCTATCCATTTTTTAGCTAGATGTGGAAGGTGTAGTTTCCTCCCTAAATGATACTTTATTTTGATTCATCATCCTAGCTCTTTTTTCAATCAGATTTACTTCCACAGCGAGAGCTCCCTTCTGCATGTCTTCCAAAGTCAAGGGATCTCTTTCTCTTATCTGATATGCCATTTCAGGATCAAATCCTTCAGGGAATTTGGCCAAAGCTGATCCTTATGGAGGTTTCAAATCTGGGGGTAGTGCATTATAAACACTATTGAATTTGGTGCAATAATTTTAAACACTGTCCCCAATGCTTCTTTTGAGGTTGTTGTAATCTGACAATATTTGGAGAGGGTTTTTTCTGACTTCCCATTTGTTTAGGAATGACTGATGGAGAGCTTGGAGGTCATTAATACTATTCGGGGTTAAGCTTTTGAACCATTTTCTTGCTTCTCCCCCTAAACTTTGAGCAAACAATCTGAGTTTAGCAGTTTAATCATCTATCTCATTTCTATCAAAATAGTCATTCATCTTGTCCACATGTTGTGAAGCAGTAGTAGCACTACTGGCATCATATAATGGAATTTTGGACTGATAGTCCTGTGGCAGATTGACTAAAGGTAAAGGAAGGACTAGGGGAGCATACCATATTGCCATGGTAGGAGGTTGTGGAAAAAATGGGGGGTTTACAGGTGGATGATGTAAGATAGGAGGGGGTTGATGGAATGGAGTAGTTTGAACAGTGGGAGTATGGATGATAGCAGTGGATAGACCATCAAGATACTGTTGAGCAGATCTAGGATGAGAGAAACTGAAATTATAAAGGAAATGCAGATCAGGTGGGGTAGTTTCTCTACTAATAGTGTGTTCACCACTATGTTGGGGTGAGTGTGAAGGCTCAAAGTCTATCTGATCAATATCACTAAGTGACTTAGTCCTAGATGGTTTTCTTGTGAATGGTAAGTCAACTTGTGTATCTTGTAGAGTTGTAAGGTTTTTAAGAACAGAAACAGCTCTATGAATTTGTCTGACAACAGTTGTAGTTTTAGATTTAGGGGATTTCCTAAGGATACTTTTTGGATTATCAACTGTCTCTGGAGGATTTGGGCCAGGATAGGCTCTAGTATAAATTCTTCTAGAAGCCACTATGTTGTGTTTTCATACCCAATAATAAGAAAAATTCAACTAAATATGACAATCTTCAATAAGCTAACTGATCTTTAATACGAAAACTTAATCTTCAAAGTTTCCTTAACTGAATTTGTCTGATGTTATAATGGAATGGGTTTCCCAGTGGAGTATTTAGTCAATTCAGAAATGTGGAGTCACCAAGTGGAAGTTTCTAGCTTTGGGAGGTAAAATGTTTTATGGTCCACCACCACTAATTGGTCTGAATACCAATTTGAAATGTTTTTGGGTTTTCAAAGTTTTTATAGTCCTGTGGGTTATGAGAGTGTCCTATATTTGTTTCAACACTTAGCTACGGTGATGAGACAAACATTGTTTACTATATGGCTTACTAGCTGATTTCTCCAATGCTTGATAAGGGTCTGTTAGAATCCTAAGTCGTAATTAGATTGCCACCGATTCAGACAAGTCTTATCATGATCACCAATATGCTTGGTAGTGCTTGAAGAAAGCTGATTTTACTTAAGTGAATGCTGAGTATTTTTTTTTTAAGGAATTTACTTAGAAATTCCCCAGTATGGTCGCCACTCTGTTAGGTCTCCGTAGTTTACAAGATTGGAAAGTACAAACACTGCAGAGCCTACATCAAAACCACTTTGGAATCTTAGTATCTAGCCATCCTAGATTAAGAGAGGGATCTCTCTATATATGTGTATCTCAAAGATGTTTCTTTATGCTTAAGTATGGTTTTAGGATACTTATGAAGAACAAGATTTTGTTTGTTTTGGTTGGGTAGGATAACATGAAGATGAAGGAAGTCCCTATGAAGGGTGAAGGTGTGAGTAAGTGATAGAATGGTTCAGCTGATAAGATAAGCAAGAAAAAACATCAATCCATTGGGTTGTATAGTCATAAGAGGATTTAATTGCACAACAAGTTTCAAGAGCGGTCCATGGGGCAAGTCATCTATGTCGAAGGATCTCTTTAAGTTGATTTTATGGAATGAAACAGTAAGAGTGTTGTGAAGGAAGTAAACACACAAGAAAAAAAAGGGACAACCTAAGATCTGTTGAGAATGCAGCAAGATGATGGAGCTTAGTGAAATGAAGTCGCCTTCACTAAGTGGGCCCGCAGGCAAATTCTGGCGCAAAGTCTATTTTTAGACTATGTCTATTTTTAGACATATGGAGCATGGTCCAGGGGTTGCAGTATGTTATTCTTGGAGTATTGATCATGTTGGTAAAAATATATGGACCTCTATTTTTAGACATTTAGGTCGAAGTCTATTTTTAGACTGCCTTCCTAAAAATAGGGAAGTCAAATATTATTTACCCTTAATAATATTTGGACTATAAACTTCAGTTTACTCTCTTGGAGCACTTCAGTTCGAGCCTTGGAAGTGGCTCATGCATCTGACAGAGGAATTACGCTATTCCCAAGGGTTTGGTGAGCACATACATGGTTGACTTCAGTTAGGACTTCAGTGGCAGAAGTTTGGTGGAGTTAATGAGACAGCTAGTGGAGTTGTGTTCGGTTTAATTTAGTTGAACTGGTTGAGATTAGTTTAACTAGCTAATCAACTAGTAATGAGTGGAGTGAATTAAATATTATTTAATTCATTAATTAGTAACTCAATATTCAACTCAAGAACACATCAGTTCACTACAGTGCATGGATAGTTCAGTGGAGACCAGTGAGAGAGGTAGATGAAAGGGTGGAGTTAGCTATCAGTGGCGACATCAGTTGTGCATGAGATTTGCACCACACTTGGAGGAGTTGCCCATGATGATTGCACTGTCAAGCCAAGGAGATTTGAACCTTGGATCTCTATATAGACATGCCATGATTGCGCAATAGAGGCAAGGCAATTAGTGGTGAGTTTTGAACCAGTAACCTGTTCAAAACCAAGCTAGTTTGTGTGTAACTTCATGAGAAAGTACTGAGTACTTGTGAGGAGTATTGTACTGATTTTGTTACATGATTTCTCCATTATAATATACAAAATAGCTATGGGGTTTTCAGCTATAAGCTTTCCCCATACATATTGTGTTAATGTGTATGATGATTTGATGTGCTATCGCTTGTTTTATTTCCGCATGTGTGATGATCTGAGTGGAAGAGATTATGTGTTGCATATAAATTCGAATTGTATGTGATCATGATAGTCTCGGTGGATAATTAATCATTATTCAGCAAATTTCTACATGGTATCGGAGCTATTGAAGCAGATATTAATCATCATAGTGATTACAAAATTATTTCGGTAGACAGAGTCTGCATGCGGGCCAGGTAGCCTCCGGATTCATCTTTCTTTGGAAAGTGAAAGGTCTGGTAAACGCCCCTTGTAGTCGATCTCTGTGCTAGAAATAATTTTTTCTCACAGATCTAGAGCGGTTGAGCTTTGAAGTGGAATTCGAATTTTGCAGTAGTTTTGTTTTCTTGGTGCCGGTGTTGAAAATGTCTTTCAACGGTTTGCGACTCAAATATGCTCTTGAAGGCAGTTCGAATTATGTTGCATGGAAGGATCGCATGGAGGTAGTATTAGAAGATAATGGTCTGAAGGAGTTCGTAGATACAGATGTCCAAAAGCCCACTGATCCTGCTGAAGTCGAAGCATGGCAAAAGAAGATGGCGAAGTGTCGAAGGATCCTGTTGGAGGGCGTCAAGGATCATATTATATCCAGCCTGCATGGAAAGGCTACTCCATATTTAATGTGGAAAGCTTTGACGGATCTATTCCAGAGTAAGAGTGACCAAAGGAAGCTGGCACTCAAAGATAAGCTCAAGAACATCAAGATGGAGAAGGGCGACAGTATCGCCAAATACCTCACGAAGTTCACTCAATGCAGAGATGAGCTGGGAAGTGTGGGGGTGACTGTCGAAGACGAGGACATGGTCGACCTGGCTCTCCTTGGTCTTCCGAAGGCTTGGCACTCATATCGAGATAGTGTCAAATGGTCGGGAAAATTTCTTAGGGATGGGAGCGGCTTTGGGCGGATCTCATACGAGGAGGAGATGGGAGGACTACTCGGGATGGATCTTCATCAAGGGAACGACAAGTAGTTTGCAAGAAAGCGAAAGAAGGGAAGAGGTAAGAAAACTTCTCGATGCAGTGCAAGGGCAAAGAAGCGAGATATAGCAAAGAGTGAAGTGTTTTTTCAACGCCGCAGTCACGGGCATTATGCTTGCAGTAACCAAAGAAGAAGAAAAACAAGCAGCGGGAAAGATCTGCCCAGATGGAGAAGCTTTGAAAGCACAGTTTGAGCTTGAATTTTCCTTTGATCGCATGCTTGGTTTCAAGTGTGATGGGATCGGTGTGGTTCTTGTTGACGGTGCATGTTTCATATGGCAGGAGATCGGGGAGTTGTTCTCGGATACGAGGACAAAGATCTAGGTGTGCACATCGAAGGGCGATGATGGTAGATCACACGGTCACGACTAGTATCGGTACCATATCCTTTGAAGGGAGTGTTAAACCCTTTGTATTGAGGATGTCATACATGTACCTGGATTGAAGAAAGAAATTTGATCTCTGTAAGCGATGTTGGAGGGGATAGGGGTATGATGTGGTCTTCGGCGAAGGAAAGAGCCTTTGCTGCCACAGATGAGCCTCTTTGGAAGTGGAAATATGGGTGCCAGAGCAAGGCCTTTGCTCTGATTCTGATGATGGTGCTCGTGACGATGGCATGCGAGGCGGGAGGAGTGGTGAGCTGGGATGATGAGGAGCGACGTAGCTGGGGAGATTGGGACACCTTCACCATGGGCACTGAAAATCTGTGATGATTTCCTAACTGGGCTGCTAAAGGCATCTTGCATTGAGATCGGTGCAAGGGTGTGCTTTGGGGAAGTATGTGAAAGCCACCTTTTCACGAAGGATAGTCATGCCACGACAATCCTTGAAGATTCCTGCAGTGATGTGTGGTCCTTTCTCGGTTCTTCGTGACAAAGCACAAGTATTATGTGATCTTTGTTGATGATTTCTCTGAAAAGTGATGGATCTTCTTCATGCAGAAGAAGACGTACGATCGCGAAGTTACCGACGAGTTTAAAACCTTTGAGTCGAGAAGGAGTCGGGGAAGAAGGTGATTTCTCTAAGGAGTGATAACGGTGGTGAATTCATCTCGGCTGAATTCAAGGAGTTCTGCGGCACATAAAGGATTCGGAGAGAGCTCATCGCACCCATAACCCACAGCAAAGCGGGGTGGCTAAGCGGAGAGAAGCAGAATGATCGTGGGTGCTGCACGGGTGATGTTGCATGATCAGGGCCTACCCCTTCACTTGTGGGTGGAGGCATGCAATACTGCAGTATATGTGCAGAACCATTGTCCTCACAAGATACTTGGAATGAGTACACCGGAGGAGGCGTTTTCTGGCAAGAGGCCTGATATTTCTCATCTAAGAATTTTTGGCTCACTTGTCTACATGCATGTGACGAAGGACGCCAGAAGGAAGCTGGATCCGACCGTAGAGGTTGGAATATTTTTGGGGTACACTGATACACCTCACAACTATCGGGTGTATTTTCCAGACAGTCGCAAGGCTGTTGTGCGACGGGATATCAAGTTTCAGGAGAAGAAAGCCATGCGGTGGTAAGCCGAGAGAGGGAGCTACACTTGCATGCGGATGAAGAGAGAGTTTGTTAGTTCTAAGGAGGGCTTTCCGGATGTGGATCAGCCACAAGAGGAAGTTCAGGAGGTGGAAGAAACCACCCATGCAGCGCCAACCATCAGAGGGCGCATGCACACTACAGAAGCTGAGCGACTGGCTCGAGATGCAGAGAAGGTTGTAGGACCACCTACAGCACAGTGTAGACAGAGGCAGTCACCGGATCGGTACACTGGATAAATGGCTCTTGTGGGTCAATGTGTTGTGACGGAGCCATCCTCTTTTGAGGAAGCTATGGAGGAACCCGCATGGGTAGATTCCATGATCGAAGAATATGATTCGATCGTCAAGAACAGTACATGGGAGATTGTCCCAAGACCGGTGGGGAAATCAGTGGTGGGTTCGCGATGGATCTACAAAGTGAAGCAGGCAGCTGACGGGAGTGTGGAGAAGTACAAAGTGAGATTTTTCGCCTGTGGCTTTTCACAGATCGAGGGGATCGATTATCAGGAGACTTTTGCACCTGTCGCAAGGTACTCTTCCATACGGACGATCCTTGCTCTCTCAGCGCAGATGGGGTGGCACATTCATCAGATGGATGTGAAGACTGCGTTCCTCAATGGAGTTATTGAGGAGGAGGTGTACATAGAGCGACTGAGGTTTCGAGATCTTCGGCGGTGAGTCGCATGTGTGTTGACTCAAAGAGGGCTTGTACGGGCTGGCGACAGCACCTCGGTGCTTGGTACACTCAGATAAATGACTACTTCACCCAGGCTTGGATTCTCCAAGAGTGAGCGGATCCTAGCCTATGTACTATATTGTGGTGGAGGAAGAGTTTGTTGATCATCATACTGTATGTAGATGATCTGATTTTGACTGGCGATGAGCAGTTGAACCTTTCATGCAAGGAGGATCTTGCACGAGAGTTTGAGATGAAGGACTTGGGCATCCTTCATTATTTCCTGGGATTGGAGATTTGGTAGCGCAGTGGTGGACTGTTTGTTTCTCAGGGCAAGTATGCTTGGGAGATTCTGGAGAGGTTCAACATGACAGGCTGCAAGCCTGTTGACACTCCTCTTCCTGGTGGTTGGAGGAAGGAGGATGCTACTTCAGCAGAGGTAGTGGATGTCACTGTCTATCGACAGTTGGTGGGGTCGCTTATGTATCTGGTCAATACACGACCTGATATATGTTATGCAGTTAACCAGCTTTCGCAAGCTATGATTAAGCCTACAAGGCTCTTTTGAAAGGCAGGCAAGCATGTATTGCACTATATTAGTGGCACATCGGGATATGGTCTATGGTATAGACAGGAGGATGGAGCGAAGCTTTCTGGCTTCACTGATGCAGATTGGGCAAGGAGCCCAACGGACCGGAAGAGCACTTCTGGAGGAGTTTTCAGCATTGGGTCGACAGCAGTTCCCTGGTACAGCAGGAAGCAGAGATCCGTGGCACTCAGTTCAGCAAAGGCCGAGTACATGGCAGCTAGCTTGGCTGCATGCGAGGCTATTTGGATGAGGAAGATCCTCGTTGGATTGTTCGGGTTGCATTTGGAGCCTACAGTGATTTATTGTGATAACCAGAGTTGCATTAAACTCTCAGCTAATCTAGTATTTCATGATAGGTCCAAAAACATCGACATAAGGTACCATCATATCAGAGATTGTGTTCAGCGGAGAATCATGATGCTTTCATATGTTCCCACGGAGGATCAGGATGTCGACATCTTGACAAAGGCGCTCACCAGGAGCAATTTCGAATTCCATAGAGGTAGGATAGGGGTTGCAGATAATCCATATCTTATTGAGAGGGAGTGTTCAAAATGCAGCAAGATGATGGAGCTTAGTGAAATGAATTCGCCTTCACTATGTGGGCCCGCAGGCTATTTTTGGCGCAAAGTCTATTTTTAGACTATAAATATAGAGCATGGTCCGGGGGTTAGGGGTTGCGGTGTGTTATTCTTGGAGTATTTTCATGTTGGTAAATAGATGGACCTCTATTTTTAGACATTTGGAGTCGAAGTCTATTTTTAAGAATGCCTTCCCTCCTAAAAATAGGAAGTCAAATATTAATTTTGCCAATAATATTTGCACTCTAAACTTTCTTGATTTATACTCTTGGAGCACATGGAGTTCGAGCCTTAAGTGGCTCATGCATGCGACGAGAGGAATTACGCTATTCCCAAGGGTTTGAGTGAGCACATGCATGGTTGATTCGGTTAGGACTTGATGGCGAAGTTTGGTGGAGCTAATGAGACGGCTAGTGGAGTTGTGTTCGGTTTAACTTAGTTGAACTAGTTGGGATTAGTTAACTAACTAATCAACTAGATATGAGTGGAGTAAATTAAATAATATTTAATTTACTAAATATTAACTCATTAGTCAACTCAAGAACACTTCAGTTCACTACGGTGCATGATCAGTTCAGTGGAGACCAGTGGAAGAGGTAGATGAAAGGGTGAGTAAAGCTATCAGTTGGAGGATTAGTTTTGCATGGGATTTGCATTACACTTGGAGGAATTGTCCATGACAATTGCGCAGTCAAGCCAAGGGGATTCGAACCTTGGATCTCTTCATATACAGGCCATGATTGCGCAATAGAGGAAAGGCAATTGGCAGGGAGTTTTGAACCAGTGACTTGTTCAAAACTAAGCTAGATTGTGTGTGACTTTATGAGAAAGTACTGAGTACTTGTGAGGAGTATTGTACTTGATTGGTTACATGATTTCTCCATTATAATATACACAATAGCTGTTTGGTTTTCAGCTATAGGCTTTCCCCATACATCTTTGTGTTAATGTGTATGATGAATTGATGTGCTATCGCTTGTTTTATTTCCGCATGTGTGATGATGCGAGTGGAAGAGATTATGTGTTGCATATAATTACGATTAATAATACGGGATGGTCTCGATGGATAATTAATCATTATTCAGAAAATTTCTACAAGATCACTTAAGTACTTTTAAACTAGCATGCTTTTGGCATGCACTTAATGGAAAGACACAAAAGTAACCTAAGATCAGGTAAGTATTTTTAAACTAGCCTGCTTTTGATATACTTTCAAGAGAAAACATTAAAAACAAAGAATAGCTTAAGATCAAGTAAATACTTTTAGCTTAGCCTAGTTTCAGCATATTCTTAAAGGAAAACATTCATGATAAACATAAAAACTAGTCTAAGATTGAGTAGTACTTCTAAACTACCTACTTTCCTTTCCTCTTGAGGCTTTTTCAAACAACGTGGAGATAAACTAGAGGACTGGGCTAACCATAAACTTCTCTAGCTCAACTTTAATTAGCAGACTTTTCAAGAACATTCAAAGAAACTATCTCAAGTTGTACTCAGGAAACATGGGCTTACCAACACTTCGTTGGTTATACTCTATTGAATTATCCTCAAATAAACAATCAGCAGAAAACATAAAGGATAAAGATTTATCAGTGAGATTTAGGGTACTTTCAGAAGTAAATCCTAATCTATGTTTACTGTTCTTTATCAGAGAAAGTGGAAAGAATGAAAACACAAAGAAAATAACAATTACAGTGAGAATAACATCACCATTGACATAGACCAGGATCCCATAAATCAACTATTGTATTTGATGTTCAAACCAGTTACAATCTTCAAGTCTAGTGGGTCTTTACAGCTTCAAACTTCTCATCTTAGCTTATGTATCTTCAATTCCTAACAGAGCTACAACATGCTTCAACAACTATTTACATACAACACATATCCAAAGACCAACCTCTATACTGTCTTCTAGAGAAGTATTTATAGAAGAAATGAGGAGGTGGAGTGCAAGAAAGGTCTATCAGTTCAATTAATGTAAAGTAAGTGCTTCTCAGCCTTTGAAGGGCCAGATGGAGAAGTTTTCAAACATTTTAACTCTGCTAATTGATTATTACATTAAATTTCATCAACTTCAGTCACTTTTGTTGACTTTGGGGGTTTTTGGTACACTGGTAATTAATTCTGAGCTGTCTTTAGAAATATCTCTGACTGTGTAATTAATATGACTTCTTTTTAGGTGAAATCAGTTGGTAAGTGGCATTTTGAGGAGTAATAGCCTCAATGATGTGGCATTTGGAGGCTTTCCTTGCTACTCTGACTATTTTTGTGGCTTTAAAACACTGATCTACCTTTAATCTTGCTTTCAGGCTTTTACCATCATCTTTTAGTCTTAAAATTTATCTGCTAACTGTTTCAACCTTTTAAACTGACTTTATCTTCAAAGTGTGCTTTTATCCCTTTAAACCGTGAGGTTAAGACTTTGAACTCTGTTTTTTGTTATGCATGCAAGTGGCTCTTTTACAGTGCTGGAGGGTTTTACGAATGCATCGATGATCATGAAGCATCTATGGAAGCTTTGAATCATCCCTCTAACCCTCTCTTCATGCGTTTTTATCCCTAATTCATTACGGAAGGGATTCCTGCCACTTGAATTGGCAGCGGGAAGCCTGCAGACTTCGGGCATTGTTAAAAACCTATAACACAACAAAAAAAACATTATATAAAACTTGCGTGGAAGGGTTTGACTGCTTAGGAGGCTGGTGGAGGCAGAGGAGGTTTTGTGGAGAAAAATAGTGAAAACTAGGCTTAAAACTGATTTTTGTGCAAAACTGGGCAAAAGTGGTTTTTGGAAAACCACCTGTGGTTTTTTCGTGACCCTCGGGCGGTAAATGGTTTTCAATAAAACAAAAATGATCCAATTAAAATGCGCCACGTGTCCTCCCCAAACCACTTTTTTCCCACAGTTATCGTTCGATTGATTTTTTTTGGGAAATGAGCGCGAAATGCAATGCAAACCGTTGGATTTGGAGGAGTAAATCCAATGGTGGGGGAGGAGTGTTAAATGGAAAGGTGCATGGGTGAGGTTTTAAGTGGAAGCCAGGTGGCAACACATAATTGGATGAGGGCTTTGCGTAATGGATGGTGGGTCCAGAAGAATTGGGTTGTCGGGATGAACGAGAGCCGTTGCATCATGTAGATCGACGACAGAGATCAGTGCAGAGGGCAGATAGATAAACCCAAAGGTAAGGGGTGGGGGCTAATAACCACCGTTAGGTTATATAGATCTACAACTTAGATCTTATCGGGGTATTGTTTATCAGAGCGGGTAAAATATAAAGAAAAGGCAGGTTTTAAATGAAAACGCCGATGTGATGGGGGCTTAGCATAGGTGCTGGGGTATGGTCACGTGGAGGGGAAAGGTGACCAGGGGCCACAGAAGAAAAGGGCTTATCGCATCGGCGGGGGAAGCAGGGTGAGGGGAGGAAAAATGCGAAAATGCGGATGCAATATAAGAATTGCAATGCAATGAGCGCTTAGCACCCGGTCATGAGGGTTTGGTCATATGCTGGAGAAAGAGCTGGGGGCTAAGCCAAAAAGGGGCTAAAGCCTGTTTGTTAATAAAAAGGTAGAATAAGAGGGTTTTATGTGTTTTTTATGGGTTTTTGGTGTTTTGGATGAAGTAAAAGGATTTTTTTTTAAACCAAATAAGAAAGGATTAAGTGGTTTTAAAGGGTTTTTCGAGGGGAATAAGGATAAATGAGAGAGGAAAGGGGAATTTTTACAAAGAAAATGAATTATATGGGGGAAAAAATGGGGGGGAATGAAATGATGAAAAGGGGCTTTTTAGGAAACAGTTTTCTTCGGGAACAACAAATTTTCTTAGTGGATTTTTGAAGGGAAAAGCACTAAGGAACATCACTGCTAGGGAACAACACTAAGGAAAAGCACTAATAATGAACAAAAAGCTAAGGAACAACACTACTAGGGAACATCACTAAGGAACAACACTACTAGGGAACAACACTAAGGAACAACACTGCCAATGAACAACAGTCTAAGGAACAACACTGTTTTGGAACAACAGACTGGAAGAATGAATGATTTTCTATGAAAATGATCTCTTGAAGGCTGAAGACCTGTTTTAGCCATCATTTTCTATGAAAAAAAATTTATTGATGGCTAACAAGTCAATTCATTCTCCGATTTAGATCCAAAACTAATTTCTTCTATGTTTTCATTGAACTTTATGGCATCAAAACTTTGAGCAGCCTTAGAAGGTAAAGATGAAAATCTTGTGAGATGTGGATTACCTTATTTTGATGAGCTACGAATACCTCTGAGAATTTTTTCAGGATCATCAACTATCTTTGGTGGACCAGGGTCTGGATTACTCCTCATGTGAATATTCATAGAAGCCACCTTTATGTTGAGGATCTCAGTGGAGTCACCAAGGTAGAAGTACAACCTCGAATATTTCTGATCTCCTTCTACCTTCAAGAGCTTAGTTACTTTGATTTGAATCAATTTCCTAGCATAATGCAACTTCGAACTCTCGACAGACGCACCAAAATATTATCACCAGGCTGGTACCAATTGGGCTATTCATTGGTCAACCTAATGCAACTATTTCAAACCTCTTTGGATTGAAAGTTATCCCTTCCAGTAAGAGAGGGCTCTCTCAAAGAAATTAAATGAATATTCAAGATGAAACTTATATTGCATATGACTAACTCTTTTTGTATTTTAGATTATTTTTCAAGTGGAAGATGTGTGAAAGGCTACCATTGGGCATGGATTCAGCTACTGGTACTTCAATCACAAGCAAATGAAGTTCATGGAAGTAAAGGTAATTAAGGTTAAAGATAAATTTTTACAGCATACACATAACACATGAGGGAAATTGGAGCATAATACTATTAATTCAAATTAATCATGAGAATATGAAGATGATGATAATATCATAAATGGAAAAAAACACAGACACATAAGATTAAAAGAATTCTCAGGTCTGAAAAACACTTCTACAACTATATATTAGCTTGGTGAAACCAAATTACATAAAGGTTCTCTCATGTACATTCATCAACCAACCTATTCAAATTCATTTAACCTCTCATTTATAGAGTGAGATCCCTGTTACAAAGGTCTGCCACCTAGGCTAGACTTCGATACTAACCTAGAGACCTAATTCAACAAGGATTACGAGACTTTGAGAAATAATAGGGATATTTTTGTTTTAGTAGATTTAGTAATAAAAAATTACTCTATGATATTTAATTACTTAAACATAATGCCTAACAACCCATTTTTTTCATCCTTATTGAATCAAACTGCCATGTTGATGTGGCCCACTGATACACTGGATTTAAGGTCTTTATACGACTGAATTGAAGATGAGTTTTCCATTTAAGTGAGGTGGCACCATGATGAGATGTTTTAACCATGTCATCCATTTGGAATGGATTGATGATTTGCCCCATAAAACATATGGCCTAATGATATCCCTAACTCTGTTAGCTAACTTCAACCACTTATTCACTTCATTGATTTCGTAGCAACATCAAAAACCCATATTCTGCACATTTTTTTACTTTTTTTTTTCTGATGGAGGATATTCCTCGAGCAACCTCATGTCCATATGCTCCTATTTAACAATGGTTCCAACTTTATTTTATTTCTTTTGTGATGTCATATCTTCAAAACTTTCTTTTCAGCTCCTTCCTTGACACATGCAGAAACCTTTCAGACGACACACCAATTGTTAGGTCCCTATATTACTAGTGTAGTCCCTTATTGTTGCTAGTGTCACCCCCTTATTTTTATTGTTGTACCCCTGTAGTCCCAATATTTTTATTATTGTGCCCCATAAAACCCACTATTGCTATTATTTTTCCCTTACATTATTATTTTTAGGTTTGCTAAGATTACATTGTGACCCCATGGACTTCTATAAATAGAAAGGATGTTTTTTCATTTGAATAATCCAAGAATTATTCATTTATGTGATGTAAAGGAGGTTTAACCCTCGAAATAGCTGATTTATAAGGTGTTCATCTCTCTTTTCTTCTATTTTTGGAGCTGGTTTCATAACATTTGGTATTAGAGCTTTGGATTCTAGGGTTTCACTGCTTCAAAAACGTCATCGTGGCATTGTCGCTATAAATTTATTTCTACAAAGGTTCAGAAGCTAAAAAAACAACCCATTTGCAAATACTTCCTGAGGAACGTCTTGTAAAAATTGCAGACCTTCATTCACCATATTTTCATAGATATAATCTGTGGAAGTTAGGGTGTTTGTAGGCTCCCGATTTTCATCGCAAAGAGGTGACCTTTCGAAAATTGTCATAGCTCTCTCTTTAAGCATCGGATTGTGATTCTGTAAAAGGTGGCTGAAATTACACTGACTTTAGTTTCATGTGTATCAATTTCAAAGCCAAAGGAGTAAACAGTGACATGTGGCATGCCATACAATTTCGATCTACTAAACTGCTATAGGGTAAACTGCTTGGGTGGCTGGTTTTCGAATATCCCTCTCAGGGCTTTCCGGTGCCTGAGGCAGACAGTAAGATTAGCTATGCTATTCACAAAGATGGCATGAGCATGTTCATATTAGCTTGAAATAACTTGAAGGAATACAATAGAGAATTACCTCTTTGACAATCTTGGAATCCCTTGGAGAGCGTTGTGCAGCGAAGCAAGAGTCCTTCTTCACCGGCTCCAAACCTGAGTCCTGCAATCAGTCAAAGCACCCGCGTAATTTCTAATATAACAAGTATTCTATCAATTAAATCAATATACCATAAACATCTAGATTATACACATCTGAGCCATTCATATCATACTATGTAGATGTTCAAACAATAATGACAATATTAAGCATTGAATGGAAAAAACGAACACAGTTCTATTGATTTTGAAAGAAGGAGGATTACAACCATCGGTTGTACCAAGCCCTCCTCAGTCTCCCAATCTCTCTTCTTTCTCTAGTGAAGAAGTCCAAGTCAACAAGCTCTCGAGGAGCCTCTTTGACTCTTGGCCTTCACAATGTCACACTATTCTCTATTCCACAAGTATACAAGAACCTTGAGCAATCCTTCGACCCTCAATTAAGATCCTTCAGCTCCTTCTTATAGGAGAGGGAGAAGGCCATTATTGCCCTTATCTTTCCACTAGTTTGGAATGGAAAAAGCTTAGATGTTTCTTTGATCTCCATGCTTTTTCCTCTCTTGGAGTTCAGTCTTCTATGGAAATGACCAATAATGAACTGGTGCTTCTGCAGTTTCCTTTGTGCACTGACTCCTTTGTGAGGGAAAGTCGGGGATTCAAATATTTCTCCGCGCTCTTTTCCCAATTCAAACTTAAAACACGGGTAACACGTCCCTCTAGTGTAAACAGAGCATTGCCCTAGCCACTAACGCGGCCAATGTATTTCTTGCCTGCATTATAACGCTCTTGTTCTGTTCTATATATGCGTTACCCTGGCAGAAATAGGTTTAATTTAGGTATTTGTACTTCTTCCATATTTGTCTTCCCCTCTGAGTTGATGAGGAGGTATTTTGACCTGTAACAGATGCCCCCTAAAGTGTGAGGTCAGAGACGAAGACGATGGCCGAAATACTTTATAATTTGTAGAGATAGAATTGAAAGAGAAGAGCGAGAGAAAACTTTGAAACAACAACATATGTCGGAAAATATAGGTATTTGCCTAGGTCGGGCATACATGCTCGGTAAGCTTAAACAACATGATTTCTCTAGAATAGAGATGAAGAATACGTACGATAGGCGCAATGTAGAGTTACATCATAATGGGATCAGTGAAGAAAGGCTGTCTCCATAAACAATATCGCAGCTTGGGGAAGGGAACACAACTTTAATGGTGTAGCCTTTGCCCCAAGGTCTTGACCGCCGATTCACTTAAACTGCATATTCCTCGACATGTGAATGAAGGAGTTGTCGTCGAACATGTGAGAAATCGTCTTATTACCAGTCGATAATGAAAACTGTTAACAGACG
The DNA here is from genome assembly GCA_034641835.2 of Pinus albicaulis. Taxonomy (NCBI): domain Eukaryota; kingdom Viridiplantae; phylum Streptophyta; class Pinopsida; order Pinales; family Pinaceae; genus Pinus; species Pinus albicaulis. Next base: position 20,965 of record JAXQQM020062408.1, read on the forward strand.
CGAAGGTGGCCACCGATAATGATGATAGTCCCTAAGATGCACAGTACAATCTAGCGAGTGTGAAAAATGAGTTGAAGTCGAACACTCGTAGAATCATTTGACCAAGAGCCAATGATGAAGACCCTTGATCAAACACAAGACTACCTGCCACTGATGTCTGCAAGTATCTGGGTACTGATGTGTTTCTGGATCAACTTCCTAGATAAGGTGTTGAAGTCGATAGGAAGTGATCTGTTAAAAGGTAGGCACTGAGGCGTCCTACATCAGTCAACACAAAACGGAAACCAACTGATTTTTTTTATGATTTGAGATAAGGAAGAGTAAATGGGAACGTCAGACGACAAATAATTTCTGGCATAATGAACGGTTTGGTTGATAACAAGAGCAGTAGATAACGAGATCTGCTTGAACAATAGAAGGCACTCTAGTAGGGTACTAGGCAGCGGAAGCGTGTTGAACACCAAAGAGTGTGTTAGGATTTTACCGGTGCAGGGACACTGGGAAATGAAGGATAATACTCATAGATGGTAGGGTTCAGCTAACTGCGAGAGAGTTTTCTGGGAAGTGCCATGTTCAAGAATTTTGCTGCCAAATCGACCTTTTTTGAAAATGTAACAGAGGTAGTATCCATTTTGTCCAAATTTTTCCCCGTCTGATTAAGTTTAACGAGTCTAGATGAGTAAACTCGGTGAATTTTTCATGTTTAAAGAGTCTGAAAAATGTCAGGAAAGACAACTCTGTGCCCCATCTGATTAGATTTAACGAGTCCAGATGGGCAAACTCGGTGAATTTTTCATGTTTAGAGAGTCTGAAAAATGTCATAAAAGACAACTCCATGTCCTGTCTGATTAGGTTTAACGAGTCCAGACGAGTAAACTCGGTGAATTTTTCATGTTTAGAGAGTCTGAAAAATGTCGTAAAAGACAACTCCATTGGGGTACCTTTGTCATGTCTTGATAACCGGGCACGGCAAAGGGATAATAGTAAGCCCGAAACAGTTCATTTTCCGTAAGTTAGTCCATTGAATCCGGAAAAGTGAGAAATCTATGTTCAATGGACGTCTACCTCATTTTGTTATGAGTACAAGGAGACGAAGTAAACTCAATATTCTTTGTGAAATTTTAACGAGTCCAACAAAGAAAACTCGGTACCTCCGTGAAATTTTAACGAGTCACGCGGAGAAAAATCGATACCTCCGTGAAATTTTAACGAGTCACGCGGAGAAAACTCGATTATTTTTTCAGTTTATAGAGCTTTGAAAAAAGAGGAAAAGAATGGCTCCTTGTTCTTTGTCGCGATAGTTTTAAAGAGCCTGAAAAAGGTGACTCGGGGGTTTTTCGGTTTTATGAGCGAGAAAAAGATTCCTAAAAAGAATGCTCAATACTTCTTCATAGTTTTAATGAGTCTGAAGAAGAAAAATCTAGGTTTTTCGGATTAACGAGCAAGAAAAGACCAAAGAAAAGAACGCTCGATGCCATCTTCGTATAAGTTTAACGAGTCCGAAGAAGAGAACTTGAGGTTTTTCGGATTAACGAGCAAGAAAAATACCGTAAAAAGAATGCTCGATAAAACATGAGTATGTCTGCTCATAAATCTTGATCCCTAATTAGAACATCAGTACCAAATCTCGAGAGTTGCGACATGTGTACAGCGAGAAATCACGACTTTGCTGATTGACTTAAGAGAGTCATGCCCCAGAATTTGCTATAAGAAGGTCAGAAGACTTTCATTTTCACTGTTTTGAGTGCTGTGAAGAAGCTCTGGAGTGGAAAAGGGGTGAAAATTTCAGCTGACGATTACGGTCAATCCGGGCAACAATTTTCTATTCCGCGAGATCCAGGTAAGAGCTAGAAACTCCTGTTATCATTTAATTGTTGATTTGTTAGTTTTTGCTGGTTCAAATTTAGGAAATTTTGAGGCCCTAGAAAAATATTTGCGCCTAACGCGGGTCAGGAGTATTATGGCCGCGTTAAACATACAACCTGTGAAGGGCTTGTGCGTTAGAACGCTCTGTTTTGTACTCGTGCCCGCGTTAGGCGCACCGTGCTTTCTAACAACTCAATTTTTCCATTTTTGAAGTGGTCCAGGAAAGTTTTAATCGGTTGAAAATGTTTCATTTGCAGGTGTTCAGCTGTTAATCATGAGTATCTGGCGAGAGAGAGAGCATGAGCGGGAAGAATGAGAGATGGTGACGGATGCAGTGAGCTTAATGGCTCTCCGGAGGTGCGGATTGCTCAATTATGCCCGTTTAGAACTGATGAGGGGTCAAGAGGACCTCCTGAGGTGGCTGATCCAGCAGTGGGACGAATGGCATCATGTCTTTCAGATTGGTGGCAATGAGCTCACCATCGAAAAGGATGATGTGTACTTTTTGACTGGCTTGTCATTTCGTGGGGCGAGGCCCAATTTGACGGGGTCCAGAGCTGACCCTCATTCCACTACTGATTTGATCCATGCGCACTGCATACGTGGCACCCAGGCTGTGAGTAACCGGATACCTATTGCACAGGTGACTCTGAGGCCCCTGCGGTCTATATTATGGATGATCGTTCGCTTGGCAGGTGCCAAGAGTCAGCATGTGGCCACCAAGGCTCAGATGCTCCTAGCCTTGGATTGCATGCAGCCTCAGGTTTTTGACTGGTGTGACAATGTGGTCTGTCGGGTCCGAGCAGAGCTTACTGCATGCAAGACCCGTACTCAAAGGGAGTTTGGGTACGGTACACTGATTGTTTCTTTCATACTGGAGTGGATACCACTGATGAGGCCCAGGATCCCTACAGCGCCATTGGGTCCACGCGAGCCGAGGCAGGCTCGGTGGGCCTCTTTGCTTCCACGGACTGGAGAGGGTCCCGTCCGTCACTATTTTTATGAGGGGTTTTTTGATTGGCTAGACTCTCAGATCATCATGATTGAGGATTATCCCTATGCAGGGATGAACTTCACAGGCGATCTCGAGTTAGTCTTGCCCCCTGGTACCCAGTGGGGGCCCAATGGTAAGAAAAAATGATCAGTGTTTTTTCAAAGAAGTTTTTTGTGTTTTTAGCTTTTGAATGTTTATGTAAATTTTTTTTTTTTAAAAAGGGGTGAAAATTTAGTTTTTACATGAAGCTTTTGCTTGCTTGACACAGATGTGGCACCTATTCGTCCAGTTGGGGCCCCTCGCTATGCACGGCGAGGATTTCAGCTACCCGGGGTTGGCGCACCAGTAGAGGATGAGGAAGCTGGCGACGATGATGATACCCAAATTTTACATGAACTCTCCAGGAACCTGGAGGGTCTGAGTATGGGTATACCACCGCTTCCTATGCGGGAGGTTCCAGTTCGTCTGCAGCAACATACTGTGGGTGTGCCGGAGAGATACTTAGTCCCTCTAAGGAGGATAGCTGGAGCAGTTGTATGCTATCATGAGCATCAGGCCTAGCTGGTGGAGTAGATGTATTAGTGTTAGAGCATGGCTTAGTGTAGCCAAATTTTGTAAAACACCCCAAGTTTTGGGAGATTTTTCTTTTCGATGTTTACTATGTACCGGACATGACATATATATATATATATATATATATATATTTGGTGATTTGTGTTTTTAAATTTTTATGTATTTTTGATGTGATAAAAATATATGTACTCATGAGTAAATCTTTTACAATAAATGCGATAAATGCCAAGCTAACACATAATTTGCCAAAGAATCGGCTAATGCATTAAATTCTCTATGAACGTGTTCAAATGTGATTGTTTGAAATTGACGTTCTAAAAGTCGCACTCGTAAAAAATAACGTAGCAATATAGGGTGGCAGACATGGTAATAATTGTTTAACTACATAATGATGAGTTGGGAATCTAACCTGACCACTAAATCGGAGATGTCACGAGATGCCGCTTCCATGAGGAGTTGGATCACTGACATGTACTCGGAAACATTATTGGTGGTGTTACCCAGGAAAATTCCCCCGGAACCAAGAAGGTCTGACTCAGGAGTATAGAGAACCCAAGCAGCTGAAGCAATATGTCTAGTGTGACGACTAGCACCATCCGCATATCCGATGTATGATAACGAATGCGATGACATATGTGCGAAAGAAAAAGATTACATGAGAAAAACACCTTAAACCAAAACAATAATCCAGAAGCATCAAAATAAAATAGGCAAAACTTATATACATAAAATTACAAAGCATATGCCTAGTGCGAAACTAGGCAAAATACTTCTTTAGATAGAGCTCGTTGCGGGGCTCCTTGAGTGGAATTCCATTATAGTCCTGTAGTTTGTAAGCCCCTTTTGAGAGGGCTTTAGTAACGATGTAAGGACCGAGCCACAATGGTTGGAGTGTTCCTGCCCCCAAGAGGTCATGCTTTTGATCATATAGTAGAACGAGATCGCCCTCTTGGAAAGAACGAGGCTTGACAGATTTGTCGTATTGAGCTTTAACTCGGCGCCGGTGAGCTTCGAGTGCTAGTGTAGCATCTCGATGAGTTTCGTCCAAATGATCGAGCGAGAGCAAGCACTCTTCTGTGGCAGTGGTGCCAGGAAGGAGTTCAACGGAAAGTTTGAGTGATGGGATTTCGCACTCGATCGGAAGTACTGCCTCCAGGCTGAAAGAAAGTTGGAAAGGTGTGAAGCCTGTGGCAGTTTTAAGTGACGTTCGGTATGCCCATAACGCGGAATACAACTTCCGATGCCATGTGGTTTTATGGTTTCAGACCAATCGACGAATCATGGTTTTGAGGACGCCATTTACGGCTTCTACTTGACCATTAGCTTGAGGATAATAAAGACAAAGATTGATCTTGTCGGAAACCTAGCATGGATGTTAATTCGGTCATCATATGATTCTGAAAATGAGATCCATGATTGGTGACAATCGATAGGGGTACGCCGAACCGACAGATTACCTGATTAAACAGGAAGAGAGCAGCGGTTTCGCCATCGGCCTTAAAAGTGGGAAGGGCTTCCGCCCATTTCGTAAAATAATCGACAACAACCACTATGTAGTTGTGTCCGTTTTCCAAAGCGGGATTGCAGGTGATGAAGTCAATTCCCCATTTAGCGAAAGGACCGACGGAGATAACCGGGTGAAGGGGGGTAGGATGTGCGCGCATTTTCTTTGTGAAAATTTGACATGGATGGCACTTCTGGACTGCTGCAATGCAGTCTTTAAACAGAGTGGGCCACCAGTAACCGGCGCACAAGATTTTTTGGGCAGTAGCTATGCCCGAGAGATGGCCACCACATGCCCCCGCATGGCAGTCATTCAAAACGCGTTCTGCTTCATCGATAGTGAGACAACGTCGGAGAATAGTATCAACACCACGACGATATAGTGTATCATTTAGCACGAGGTAGTGCTTTGCTTGGTGGCGGATACGACGACATTCGTCAGACGTGAGAGCTAGGTGGAAGCGTTGAGTTTGTAAGTAGACTAAGATGTCTCCATACCATGGGTCTGAAGAATCGACCAAGTAGACAGATTCATCAGGGAATGGATCATGAGCTACTTCTGCCGGGTCGATTCTGGGAAGGTCCAATAATAATTCGGCGAAGACGAGGGATTTATTTGCTTTGGCAGCCGTGAAAACAAAATCAAATTGTTGGAGGATGACGATCCATTTGGAATATTTCCCACCAATAATTTTTCTAGACAAGATATGTCGCATGGGATTCTCCAAAGAAATCACCATAGTCTGTCGCAGCAATATATAATGTCGGAGTCGGGTGACGGCGAAAACTACCACCAGAGATAGTTTTTCCACATGTGAATAACGTAATTTAGGTCCGATTAGACCTTTTGATGAATAGTAAATCACATGTTCACTGTCGTCATCATGTACTTGAACCAAAACCATTCCAAGTGAGGATGGTGATGCTGCCAGATAGAGGAGAAAGTCGTGTGAGTAATCGGGGGCACTAAGGAGTGGGGCTGAAACAAGTGCATGTTTCAAAGCATCAAATGACCGTTGAGCTTGGTCATCCCACAAGTATAGTGTTCCTTTCTTCAATAATCGCATCAATCCTTTCGTCATCTCAGCATAGTTAATGATGAAATGAGGCAAAAATTTTGCCTTCCCTTGCAAGCTTTGGAGTTGAAGGATGGATTGTGGTGCCGGAAATTCAAGAATTGCTTTGACCTTATCGGGATCAACCCTAATCCCATGCTTGGAAACAATGAAACCTAACAATCATCCAGACTCGACCATGAATACACATTTATGAGGATTCAAGCGTATATTGTAGAACCTGCACCTAGCAAAAATTTCTCTTAAATGAGTCAGGTGGTTCTGTCGCTTCTTGGAATGAGCCGGAAGGTCATCCAAGTAAGCCTATACAATATGTCGAATGTCATGAAAAGCATAGTCCATAGCTTGCTGAAAAGTTGCTCCAGCATTCTTCAGGCCGAATGGGAGTTTTTTACACGCAAAAATGCCCCAAGGACAGATGAAAGCAGTTTTATGCTGGTCGTCTTTTTTTATGGCAATCTGGTTGTATCCCGAGAATCCATCCATGAAGGAAAAAGATTCACATCCAGCACAATCGTCGAGAATTTGATCAATGAACGGTGTAGGGTAATTGTCTTTTGGACAAGCGGCATTCAGATCACGATAATTGACACAAACTCGAATAGTGCCTTGTTTTTTATCAATGGGAACCGGATTGGAAACCCATTCAGTTAAGGGAATGAGGTAGATGAAGCCAACGTTTAAAATTTTTTCTACTTCGACCTTGATGGCGGCTGCTTTGCGCGGGTGGACAGGTCTGAGTCGTTGCCGGATTGATTTAGCATTGTCATAAGTCTTTATTTCGTGTTCGAAAATAGAAGGATCTATGCCGGGCATTTCGTCATAAGACCAAGCAAAGAAATCACGGAATTATTTAAAAAGAGATGTGAAGGATGCAATTTCCTCAGGATTGTAGTCGGCTCCAATCTAAATATTTTCCACGATACCCGTTTTTACCGAGATATCAATGAGTAGTGTCTTTGAAAGATTACCCATGTTCCCTTCTGAATCGATAGTGTGAACAGTCGTATAAGAGGAGGGAACTATCTCAGGTTGGTCAAAAGACGGGATTTCAGTTTTTATCGCCTCCGAATCAATCGTCGAAGTGCGATGGTGAAACTCTCCCCAAGGTCGTTCTTCTAATGACATGATCTCTCGAATAGCTTCATCTGTAGGCCAGAATTCATTGAGGAGATCCTTAGAGAGAACTATTATGGGAGAGAGGTTTGTACCTGTGGTCGAAACCATGTCAGTGGAGGGTTCAGATGTGCTTTGGATGGCTTGATAAGCCAACTCAATCGGCGAAAGCGGCATCTGATCTCCATAAGAATCAATATCTGAAGGTGCCGAGATGATCCATGGGTCAATAGAGCCATCCGAAAAGGTGGATATCATTGCAACCGTGTTTGGGATCTGTGGCGACGGTAGAGGAAAACAACCCAGTAGGGAAGATGCCTTTAGAAGACCGGTACCGATACTGACGTAAGAGTCAGGGACACCTCCTATTAGGGGTACAGAGCTACTTGGTAAAGTGGCATAATCAGGGGTGCAGAAGGATAGCTGATCGACTGTGACTATTTTCCCATCCAATGGAAATAGGATGAGTCGGAAGACCGAAGACACGATGGCAGTCATAGCATAAGACCAACTGCGACCGAGCAATAGATTATAGTCGAGATGACGCTCTACGACTTCAACGTCCACGTTTACCGTTTTCCCACTCAGAGTGATGGGAAAGCTAGCAAGGTATCCTTTTGGTAGGAAAGTGTGGCCATCGAAAGCTTTGAGGGAATTCGATGGCGGGGTTAGAGTAGGAGAACCTAAATGGATCCAGCAAGCTTGTGACATAACACAGGTCAAAGCACCTTCATCTATGACAGCGCGATGGATTGGTCTCCCTTTCGACACAACCTGCACCTGGAATGCGATTTGATGTGAGAGGCGAGGTTTAGCCTTTTCCATATCAAAGATTGCTAGCATGGAATCTTGGGGATCTATTCCACCGATGGCCGAAAGCAAGGCTTTCCTTTGTGTTGGACAGGTTTGTAATACTTCAAGAGCAGACATAGCTGACGGTTCCTGCGCCAAATCTTCTACAATATTGTAGTTTTGGGCTGCACGTGCAGAGGTATTATGAGTCGTGCGTTGAAGTGTCCCTTTGGGGGGACGAATTACAGGTTCAACAGTAGGCCTTTCGATATGTAATTCGTTGGGCGGCGGCGGATTGGAACTATTTCCAGGTTCCTGACCATCTATGGTAGGATTTCCATAAATCTTGGCATGAGTTTGAAGGTCAACACTCTCGATGCCATAAATGGCAGATGGTCCTTCGCCGGAAGGATACGAACCACCATTGCCTCGTTGATGGGGTTGTGGCAGATTGTCAACCATGTGTTGATGTTGCTGCGGTTGATTGGGAAAAGGATTGTGAAGAACGGTAGGTGTTCGCCCAGAATCCTTGTTAGCAATAAAATCGGTGCATTCTTGCAGCCGAGGACATTTGTATGTCAAGTGATCCTCCGCACAGATTTTGCAAGGAAATTTCATGGGTTTATCCTTTCCCCTGTCATTTCTGGCAGCATTTTTCTTATTGGGGTTATTCTGATTATCCGACTGCTCTTCCGAAGAAGACGTTTTCTTCTTGTTCTTCTTATTTTTCCCGCTAGGTTTTTGTGAGATTTGCACCGAATTTATCTCAGCAGGAGGAAGAGGAGTCGTTTGATGGGGGGCGGTGGCAGCCAAGGATGGCTGGGAGGTTTGCCCCCGAGACTGATTGGTGGCTACACCAGAGATCACGCCAATGAGACCATTGGCATGAGCTCTGGTTTTCTGAGTAGCCAGAGGGTTTGGGTTACCAGGGGCATGGGGGAGCAGATCGTAAAGCATGCTGGATTGTGAATAGATTAAATCTAGGTGCTGGGCATGATGAATACATTGATCTTCTGTCACCGCACCTGAAAGGCCAATTTCTTTAGAGATGTGGGGTAAAAGAGACTTGCAAAACCAATTGGCCAAGAGATGGTCCAGTATTGGCACTTTGACGAGCCTCCTCCTACGTCTCCATTCATGAATATGGTCAGAGATGTGGGTGGCGGTGTCTTGTCGCAAAGATGTTAACAATTCTGTTCCGGTTTCCACTCTAATTGGCAGTTGGAAGTTCTTTAAGAACTCTGTCGCTAAAGCACCAAATGTATTGATGGCGGCGCGTGGAAATTCAATGTACCACTTAGCGGCATTGACTGTAATGGTGTGGGGAAACAGTCGAAGTCGGACACTATCATCTACCATGGAATTGGAGATGGACCATAAATGGAAGGTAGTGATGTGTGCGGCCGGGTCGTCCCCATGTTTCTCGTCGAACTTCGGGATATCAGAAGGAATCTTATGCGGTATTGGAGGCCAAAGCAGGTTGTGGTTGATGGGGTCGTTCGTCAGCTTATGGATGTCGAGTATGTCCAAAGCTGCCAAGAAAGGCAATTTTGGATTTGCCCCCGAGTCTAACCAAGGCAGTATGGGCTGATTACTTGGACCATAGGGTCCTCCCATCCACATGTTACCAGAAGGGTAAGTGGGACTTTGATAAAAACCTCCTATAGGTGGAGGAGTAGGAACATACGGTTGCTCTCCATAGGGCATAGTGTATTGAGGGGCAAACAGTTGGTTGCCCCCAGCATAAAAGTGCCCTCCCACTCCAGATGGAGGTTGGGGTTGGTTAGTCCAAATGGATGCAATAGAGTTTCCCGGAGGCATACTAGTACTTGCATAATTTGGCAACGGTATAGATCCTACACGTATGTTTGAACCACTTAAGGGGATAGTATTTACAATGGGTTGTCCCATTTTTCCTAAGGATTGCATAGGAAGAGAAATATTCCCTGCTACCTGCGTACTTATAACACTGCCCCCTGGTATAGTGGCCAAGGGGTTTGAACTCAACAGAGGGTTCCAACCGAAATGGTTGCTAAAGGGCACCGAAGTAGTCATGCTCGTGGGAGGAGCTACCGTGGTCCCCAACGTGGTCACGGTAGGAGTAGATGCCAAAGGGTTCGGTAAACTACTGACAGTTGTGTTGACCATAGGATTGGGGGTAGGTATATGTTGACTACTGGGGTTACCCAGTAATGGCATAGAACTGACCACCAGCGGGGAGGATGGTGGCGAACTAGGAATGGTATCGACCCTGTGGATGTCGGTGGAGAAATAGATGTTGGTGTTGCCGTAGACATATCTCGGCGTGGTGTAATTTGGATTATCACAGGCCCTAACGGATCAGTGAGCGGAGGATTGTAATTAGGTACAACGCCTTCAATGAAAGGGTCCTCCGAGAGTTCCGGCTGATAAGGGTCTATGTGATAATCAATATTAGTCAAAGGAGACTGCTCTTTCGTAGAAGGCCCAGGTTCACCAAGGTTCAGTTCTTCCTCAAGGTTGAGAGGAGATAGACCTTGCTATCGTCGAGACAGACGGCGTGGGTCAGGGGACGCCACGGTGACCGGTTTAATTTTAACAAATTTTATTAAATTGTGATCTATTATGAAGTCTCAAATGACAGTAACCACACACTTAACAAAAAGAAAAAGGACTTTCTAAAAACAATCAACAAGCAACTAGAATAGGGTGCCCTATCTGAGTACTACCGTTCACTGGTGATGAAATCCAGTATCGCAATAGTATATAGAGAGGGTTGGTCAAAAGTACAGTTACGGTCACTCTAGAGCTTCGCCCGAACCTCAGACGATAGGTGTGAGCACTCTCATGAAGACGAGTACCCTCCTAAAGACCAAAGACAGAGTGGGTCGGTCTGTTTCAGGTACTAGGACAGCCTGTCCCAGTCACCTTGTGTAAGTCCCTAAAAGTATGGCCACTAAGGATACCTCAAATCACAGACATCATCAGGGGGGTCCACGGTCAAGGATAGTGTGCTATATGGGCAGAATACCTAGATCCCCGATCTAGTTTCGACATCCCCGAAGGGAACCCCAATATATAACACACCCACAGGATGTAGTCGAAGGCGGGCTACCTTCTAGTGCACCCAAGTGTTGTCTCGCGCTGAGCTCCGGTAAAGGAACGGTCCCGATAATGTGAGTGCAGCAGGATTTCACTCGTTAATGACTCTAGTTTTCAAGTTTTGAGATCTTGGGTAGTTTTCTCACTTTCCTAACCTAAGATCCTAGCCTGAACTACTGTTTGTGTGAGCACAAAAAAGAGTAATTAGATTGATTTTAGTGTCGCTTTATTTTTAGTGTACTTTGTTATTAGTCTTGCGGAGGGGGAATGGACGTATGAAGTATAGTGAGACTCTGACTCAAGAAACCATGCAAAACATGCTCTAAATATTAAATTAAATGAAGAGTGTTTCTACAGGGAGAGCTTTCTTTTTCAATCATCCATGCATCAACATGTAAATAACACAGCTCAAATTTTGAAGATTCAGACTTCTATCTACCTCTTTTAACAATCTGTGAACTAAAACTTTCAGAATAAACTCATCTAGATGCAGAAAAATAATAATAAAAAAAATTTCTCTTTCAAAAAGTAAATGTTTTGCACACTAACTAAATAAGAGAAAAAAATAACAATGCCAGTTTAGCAGACAAGCACAGGGATTCAGTCGGTGAAAGGTACTGATGGCCAAAAAACTCTACAGCTAAAACACAGTCACAGTAGTGAACAGAAGGGTTTTTGGCTGAGTAACACTCTGTTTGTGAGAAAATACAGGCAATGCAGAAATTATTTGTCGTCTAACGTTCCCATTTACTCTTCCTTATCTCAAATCATAAACAAAATCAGTTGGTTTCCGTTTCGTGTTGACTGATGTAGGACACCTCAGTGCCTACCTTTCGACAGATCACTTCCTATCGACTTCAACATCTTATCTAGGAAGTTACTGATCCGAAGCCCCATCGGTACCCGGATACTTACGGACATCAGTGGCAGGTAGTCTTGTGTTTGATCAAGGGTCTTCATCATTGGCTCTTGGTCGAATGATTCTATGAGTGTTCGACTTCAACTCCTTTTATTCACACTCACTAGATTGTACTGGGCATCTTAGGGACCATCATCATTATCAGTGGCCACCTTCGCGTCTGTTAATAGTTTTCATTATCGACTGCTAATCAGATGATTTCTCACATGTTCGACGACAACTCCTTCATTCACATGTTGAGAAATATGCAGTTTAAGTGAATCGGCGGTCAATACCTTGGGGCAAAGGCTACACCATTAAAGTTGTGTTCCCTTCCCCAAGCTGCGATATTGTTTATGGAGACAGCTTCTTCAGCCTGATCCTGTTATGTCAGACACTTCCACATTGTGCCTATTGGTGGACAGATTCTTCATATCTCTATTCTAGAGAAATCATGTTGTTTAAGCTACTGAGCATGGAACATGCCCAACTCTAGGAAAATACTATATTTTCTGACATATGTTGTTGTTTCAGGTTTTCCTCAGTCTTTCAATCTCTTTATCTCTACAAATTATAAAGTATTTCGGCCATCGTCTTCGTCTCTGACCTCATGTTTTCATTGAGTATTGATAGGGGAAATATAGCCATAGGGTCAAATCATAGGGGAATATAGAGGTAACTCCCCTATATTAGAAATATTCTTTGACAGTCTTGGAATCCCTTGGAGAGTGCTGTGCAGCGAAGCAAGAGTCCTTCTTCACCAGCTCCAAACCTGAGTCCTGCAATCAGTCAAAGCACCCGCATAATTTCTAATATAACAAGTATTTTATCAATTAAATCAATAATAAACATCTAGATTATACACATCTGAGCCATTCATATCATACTATGTAAATGTTCAAACAATAATGACAACATTAAGCATTGAATGGACAAAACGAACACAGTTCTATTGATTTTGAAAGAAGGAGGATTACAACCATCGGTTGTACCAAGCCCTCCTCGGTCTCCCAATCTCTCTTCTCTTTCAAGTGAATAAGTCCAAGTCAAAAAACTCTCTAGGAACCTCTTTGACTCTTGGCCTTCACACTATAACACTATCCTCTACTTCACAAGTATTTAGAACATAAGCAATCCTTCGACCTTCAACTAAGAGCCTTCAACTCCTTTTTATAGGAGAGGGAGAAAGCCATTGTTGCCTTTCTCTTTCCACTAGTTTGGAATAGAAAAAACTAAGATGTTTCTTTAATCTCTATGCTTTTGCCTCCTTGGGATTTCAGTCTTTTATGGAAGTTACCAATAATGAATTGGTGCTTTGCAGTTTCCTTTGTGAACTGACTCTCTTGTGAGGGAAAGCCGGAGATTCAAATCATTCTCCGCGTGTTTTTTCCATTTCAAACTCAAAACATGGGTAACGCTACCCTCTAGTGTAAACAGAGCGTTTCCCTAGCCACTAACGCGGCACATTTACTGGTCTCATGCATTATAATGCTCTTGCTTTGTTATAGAAAGGTGTTACCTTGGCAGAAATAGGTATAATTTAGGTCTTTGTATTCCTTCCATATTTGTCTTCTCCTCTGAGCTGATGAGAAGGTATTTTGACCTGTAACAGATGCCCCCTAAAGTATGAGGTCAGAGACGAAGACGATGGCCGAAATACTTTATAATTTGTGTAGAGATAAAGAGATTGAAAGACTGTGGAAAACCTGGAACAACAACATATGTCAGAAAATATAGTATTTGCCTTGAGTCGGGCATTCCCATGCTCAGTAGCTTAAACAACATGATTTCTCTAGAATAGAGATATGAATAATCGGTCCACCGATAAGCACAATGTGGAAGTGTTTATCATAACAGGATCAGGCTGAAGGAGTTGTCTCCATAAACAATATCGCAACTTGGGGAAGGAAACACAACTTTAATGATGTAGCCTTTGCCCCAAGGTCTTGACCGTTGATTCACTTAAACTACATATTTCTCAACATGTGAATGAAGGAGTTGTCGTCGAACATGTGAGAAATCGTCTGATTACCAGTTGATAATGAAAACTGTTAACAAACGCGAAGGTGGCCACCGATAATGATGATGGTCCCTAAGATGCACAGTACAATCTAGCGAGTGTGAAAAATGAGTTGAAGTCGAACACTCGTAGAATCATTCAACCAAGAGCCAATGATGAAGACCCCTGATCAAACACAAGACTACCTACCACTGATGTCTGCAAGTATCCGGGTCTTGATGGGTTTTACGGATCAACTTCCTAGATAAGATGTTGAAGTCGATAGGAAGTGATGCAATCGAAGGTGACACGGGTGTCCTACATCGGTACGACACGAAGCAATCCAAGCTGATTTTGTTTATGATTTGAGATAAGGAAGAGTAAATGGAACGTCGAGAAGACAAATAATTTACGGCATAATGAATGGATTTGGTTGATAACGATGCTTGATGAATACTTGGATCTGCTTGAACAATAGAAGGCACTCTAGCAGGGTACTAGGCAGCTGAAGCGTGTTGAACACCAAAGAGTGTGTTAGGATTTTCCCGGTGCAGGGACACTGGGAAATGAAGGCTAATACTCATAGATGGTAGGGTTCGGCTAACTGCGAAAGAGTTTTCTGGGAAGTGCCGTGTTCAAGAATTTTGCTGCCAAATCGACCTTTTTGAAAATGTAACAGAGGTAGCATCCATTTTGTCCAAATTTTTCCCCGTCTGATTAAGTTTAACGAGTCCAAACGAGTAAACTACAGTCAATTTTCATGTTTAAAGAGTTTGAAAAATGTCAGGAAAGACAACTTTGTGTCCCATCTGATTAGGTTTAACGAGTCCAGATGAGCAAACTCGGTGAATTTTTCATGTTTAAAGAGTCTGAAAAATGTCAGGAAAGACAACTCTGTTCGCATCTGATTAATTTTAACGAGTCCAGATGAGCAAACTCGATGAATTTTTCATGTTTAGAGAGTCTGAAAAATATCGTAAAAGACGAATCCATTGGAGTACCTTTGTCATGTCTTGATAACCGGGCACGGCAAAGGGATAATAGTAAGCCCGAAACAGTTCATTTTCCGTAAGTTAGTCCATCGAATCCGGAAAGGTGAGAAAGCTATGTTCGATAGACATCTACCTCATTTTGTTATGAGTACGAGGAGACGGAGTAAACTCATTACTTTTTGTGAAATTTTAACGAGTCCAACAAAGAAAAACTCGGTACCTCCGTGAAATTTTAACGAGTCACGCAGAGAAAACTCGGTACCTCCGTGAAATTTTAACAAGTCACGCAGAGAAAACTCGGTTACTTTTTATGTTTAAAGAGCTTTGAAAAAGAGGAAAAGAATGGCTCCTTGTTCTCTGTCTTGGTAGTTTAACGAGCCTGACAAAGGTGATTCAGGATTTTTTCGATTTTATGAGCGAGAAAAAGATTCCTAAAAAGAATTCTCAGTACTTCTCCATAGTTTTAACGAGTCTGAAGAAGAAAACTCTAGGTTTTTCGGATTAATGAGCAAGAAAAAGACCTACAAAAAGAACTCTCGGTATCAACTTTGTGTAAGTTTAACGAGTCCGAAGAAGGGAACTCGACATTTTTCGGATTAACGAGCAAGAAAAATACCGTAAAAAGAATGCTCAGTAAAACATGAGTATGTCTGCTCATAAATCTTGATCCCTTATTAGAACATCAGTACCAAATCTCGAGAGTTGCGACACATGCGCAGCAAGAAATCACGACTTTGCTGACTACCTTAAGAGAGTCATGTCCCAGAATTTTCTATAAGAAGGTCAGAAGACTTTCATTTTCACTGTTTTGAGTGCTGTGAAGAAGCTCTGGGGTGAAAAAGGGGTGAAAATTTTAGCTGAGGATTATGGTCAATCCGGGCAATAGTTTTCTATTCCACGAGATCCAGGTAAGAGCTAGAACCTCCTGCTATCATTTAATTGTCGTTTTGTTAGTTTTTGCTGGTTCAAAATTAGGAAATTTTGAGGCCCTAGAAAAATATTTGCGCCTAACGTGGGTCAGGAGTAAAATAGGCACGTTAAACGCACAACCCGTGAAGGGGTTCCGCGTTAGAACGCTTTGTTTTGTACTAGAGCCAGCGTTATGCACACCATGTTTTCTAACAACTCAATTTTTCCCATTTTGAAGTGGTCCAGGCAAGTTTTAATCGGTTGAAAATGTTGCATTTGTAGGTGTTCAGCTGTTAATCATGAGTATCTGGCGAGAGAGAGAACATGAGCGGGAAGAACGAGAGATGGTGACGGATGCGGCAAGCTTAATGGCTCTCCGGAGGTGCGGATTGCTCAAGTATGTCCATTTAGAACTGATGAGGGGTCAAGAGGACCTCCTGAGGTGGCTGATCCAGCAGTGGGACGAACGGCATCATGTCTTTCGGATTGGTGGCAATGAGCTCGCCATCGAAAAGGATGATGTGTACTTTTTGACCGGTTTGTCATGTCGTGGGGTGAGGCCCAATTTGATGGGGTCCAGAGCTGACCCTCGTTCCACTACTGATTTGATCCATGCGCACTGCATACGTGGCACCCAGGCTGTGAGTAACTGGATACCTATTGCACAGGTGACTCTGAGACCCCTGCGGTCTATATTATGGATGATTGTTTGCTTGGCAGGTGCCAAGAGTCAGCATGTGGCGACCAAGGCTCAGATGCTCCTAGCCTTGGATTACATGCAGCCTCAGGTTTTCGACTGGTGTGATGGTGTGGTCCGTTGGGTTCGAGCAGAGCTTACTGCATGCAAGACCCGTACTCAAAGGGAGTTTGGGTACGGTACACTGATTGTTTCTTTCATACTGGAGCGGATACCACTGATGAGGCCCAGGATCTCCGTAGTGGATGACCTGTAACATAAACTAATCCATAATTAGGTCATTGTGGGAGATTGGTCATCGCTTTGCCTTGAAGAATCGAAATCGGGTTAGACCTATGGCATTGTAAAGGATAATGATAGGGCTACTACAAGACCAAATATCAATTCTTAGCGATCCGAAATGACAAAGATATATTAGTTTCCATGTCGAGCTCCTCAAAATCAAGAAAAAAGTGTGCATTTTTTTTTAAATTTCACGTCTTATTTGAAAAATCAGTTTGAAGGGATTCCGAGGGCATATTCAAGCATAGACATCATTATTGGGTTCTACAATGGCCCCTAAAAATAATTCAACACCCATTAAGCCCTTATAAGGCTCTACTATGACTCATTAATAGGAAGAAGTGCAACATGATATATCAAAATTACAAGACCAAGTGCATCAAATTTTTCTCTCGCAAAAAGCAACAAAAAATTAAATGGAAGTTTTGAAGAAAGGTGTGGAAGCTAAGATGGATGGTTTGAAGAAAGGTGTGGAAATTTTGAAGAATGGCATGGAAGCTAAGATGGATGGAATGGAAGCTAATATGGATGACATGGAAGCTAAGATAGATGAAAAAATGAATGAAAACATGGAAGACATGAAGAATGAGCTAAAAGAAGATGTGGAAGGTTTGAAGGAAGGTTTGAAAATTTTGCTACAAGAAGTTATTCCTAATGGCGAGAATGTAGTATAGGAAACTCATGATGAGAAAAAAATAAATCTTAATCGTGATTTCATAAATGATAATGTTGGATTGAAGACCCACCATATTCAAAATCTTGATATGAGGAAGTTTGATGGCAAGGATCACGTAACATGGATACTATAGATGGAGCAATATTTTGATCTCCATAATGTGCAAAACATACAAAAAGTACACATTGCAACTTTACATTTAGAACAAAATACATTTGGATGGTATCGATGGCTTTTCTCTCGTAAAAAAATTGTCACTTGGTCAATTTTTATGGAGAAATGATATCACATTATGAGGATACAAAGAGAAACACCTTCTTTAGCCAATTGATAGATCTCAAACAAAAGGGTTCAATGGTGGACCGCATTGAGGACTTACAAAAATTGAATATAAGGGTAACTCATATTCCATAGGAACACGGGATTGATGTCTTCATAGGGATTTTAAAGGACAACATCCAACGTGAGGCTCACCTTTGGGAACCTGATTCATTGGACAAGGCATTTAAGTTGGCAAGAAAAATTGAAAGTAAAATTATGGCGACAAGGAAGCCTACCCCTCACATCTATAAATATGGAAGTGTTGCTACTCCTAGAATTCCACAACCTACTAGGTTGACACCACAACAATTGGAAGAGAAAAAAGAAAAAGGGCTTTGCTACAATTGTGATAGAAAATAAACTAAAGGTCATAAGTGTGCTGAGAATAAATTATTTTACATAGATTGTGAAGAGGATGAATAAAATGAACAATAAACTTCAAAGAAGAGGACATACACCAGGAACTAACCCTAGAGAAAGAAGAAATGAGTCCAACCATATCATGTAATGCATTGGTAGGAATTACCACTCCTCAAACTCTCAAGATAGAAGGACATATCAAGAAGAAAAATGTAATATTGTTGATTGATTCAGGTAGTACCCATAAATTTATTCATTGTGAGGTAGCCAAGGAATCGAATTTCTTTCTATACCCAGCACTGGAGTGTCAAGTGATGGTTTCAAAAGGAGGGACTATAAATTTCTCTAGAAAATGCCATAATATCAAACTAACAATGGGGGAATATGTATTAAAAATTCCAATTCTTGACATCCCAATGGAAGGTGTTGATGTTGTACTAGGAGGACAATGGTTACAATCTTTGGGGATGGTAGCTTTTAATTTTCAAGAACTTTTCTCGATTTTTTTTTGACAAAGGAAGTTCAATTACATGATATCACAGGGAATCCAGGAAAGATAATTAGCTCTAATGTCATGAAAAATATTCTAAATAAATAACAACGAGGCATAATTTCACAATTATGCTCACTAGAAGTTCCAACATCAAAATCATTTATTTTCAATATCTCCAAAAAGTCTTGGACCATCATTCCAAGGTGTTTGAATCTCCCAAAGGACTCCCACCTATTCATGCTCATGATCATGCTATTCATTTGATTCTAGGAAGTGTTCCTCCAAACATCATGCCTTACAGATATCCTTATGTCCAAGAGAGTGAAATTGAACATATGATTGCATAAATGTTAGAGGCTGGTATAATTCAACCTAGTCAAAGTTATTTCTCTGCTCTAGTAGTATTGGTGCACAAAAAGTATGGATCATGGCACATGTGTCCACATTATAGGGAGCTCAATAAAATCACTATTAAAGACAAATCTCCCATTCCTATGATTGATGAACTATTGCATGAATTACATGGAGAAATTTATTTTACCAAGTTGGATCTTCGTTCAAGATATCAGTAAATTAGAATGAAGACTGAAGATATTCCGAAAACAACATTTCAAACTCATGAGGGTCATTATGAATTTTTGGTCATGCCTTTTGGCCTTACCAATGCACCTTCTACATTTCAAGGGTTAATGAATTCCATTTTTAAACCATTCCTTATAAAATTTGTGTTAGTAATTTTTGATGATATACTAATCTACAACAGGTCTTGGAAGGATCATGTTCAACATGTTGATAGGGTGCTCAAACTATTGGAGCAGGGACAATTATATGCAAAAACCTCCAAATGTTTCTTTGGAGTACAATAGGTGGAATATTTAGGTCATATTGTATCTCAGGAGGGTGTTAAGGTAGACCCTAACAAAATTAAAGCCATTAAGGAATGGAATGTCCCCACAACCATAAAGTACCTGCGAGGATTTCTCAATTTAAAATGGTATTATCACAAGTTTGTTAAGAATTATGGGAAAATAGCAGCACCTCTAACAACATTATTGAAGAAAGATGCATTTTCATGGACTCATGAAGAAACTAAGGCCTTTGAACATCTTAAAGAGGCAATTTTCCTAACACCAGTCTTAGCTATGCCATACTTCACAAAAACCTTTATTGTGGAATGTGATGACTCAGGAAATGGAATTAGTGTTTTTTTAATGCAAGAAGGAAGACCCATTGCCTTTGAAAGTCGTCCAATCAAAGGAAACTATTTACAGAAAACTATTCATGAGAAGGAAATGTTAGAAATACTACACACACTAAAGAAATGGCGATCTTACCTAGTGGGAAGACACTTCAAGGTAAAAATTGATCATAATAGTCTTAAATACTTTTTGGAACAAAGACTATCTTTAGAAGAGAAGCAAAAATGGGTGACAAAGTTGTTGGGTTGTGAATTTTAATTCATCTACAGGAAAGGGAAGTGAATTTTTATTGCAGATGCACTCTCAAAAAAGGATGAGGAGGTGGAAGCCTTTGTTACAGGTCAAAATACCTCCTCATCAGCTCAGAGGAGAAGACAAATATGGAAGGAATACAAAGACCTAAATTAAACCTATTTCTGCTAGGGTAACGCCTATCTAGAACAGCACAAGAGCATTATAACGCAGTCAATCATTGAATGGGCTGCATTAGTGGCTAAGGCAACGCTCTGCTTACACCAAAGGGCAGCATTACCCGTGTTTTAAGTTTGAATCGGGAAAAGCCCGCGGAGAATGATTTGAATCTCCGACTTTCCCTCACAAGAGGATCAGTTCATAAAAGAAACTGCAACACACCAATTCATTATTGGTCATTGCCATAAGAATACTGAACTCCAAAGGAGGCAAAAGCATAGAGATCAAAGAAACATCTAAGTTTTTTCCATTCCAAACTAGTGGAAAGAGAAAGGCAACAACGGCTTTCTCCCTCTCCTATAAGAAGGAGCTGAAGGCTCTTAATTGAAGTTCGAAGGATTGCTAAAGGTTTTGCATACTTGTGGAATAGAGAATAGTGTGAAGGCCAAGAGTCAAAGAGGTTCCTAGAGAGCTTGTTGACTTAGACTTCTTCACTTGAGAGATAAGAGAGATTGGGAGACTGAGGAGGGCTTGGTACAACCGACGGTTGTAATCCTCCTTCTTTCAAATTAATAGAACTGTGCTCGTTTTGTCCATTCAATGCTTAATATTGTCATTTTGTTTGAACATTTACATAGTATGATATGAATGGCTCAGATGTGTATGATTTAGAATTTCATTATATATTGATTTGATTGATAGGACATATGCTGTATTAGAAATTACACGGGTGCTTTGACTGATCGTAGGGCTAAGATTTGGAGCTGGTGAAGAAAGACTCTTGCTTTGCTGCCTAGTGCTCTCCAAGGGAATCCAAGATTTTCAAAGAGGTAATTCTATACCACATTCTATCAAGTTATTTTAAATTAATATGAACTTGTCTATGCCATCTTTGTGAACAGCACAGCTAATCTTACTGTCTACCTCAGGCACCGGAAAGCCCTGAGAGGGATATTCAAAAACCAACCACCCAAGCAGTTTACCCTATAGCAGAATTGGAAACTATGCTGGGGATTTTCCCCATATTTTCTAAACTATTTCTTCCCTCCTTTCTTCTTTCCTCTATTCACAGATCCTTTTGACCAGTTTTTATGCCCAGTAGACATACCAAACGCTTGCAGAGTTCAATCCTGTTTCTGTTTGGCCATCTGAAGAAATTTTCCCTGGTTAACACGGTCTTTGCATTTTTTCCAGTGCATTATAACGTTGTCTATGCTTAAATATAGTGTGTTATAACGCTGTATTTACTCATAGACAGTGCGTTACTCAGCCAAAACTTGTTGTTCACTCCCGTGATTGTGTTTTTGGTTGCTGAGTTTTTGGCCATCAGTATCTTTCACTGACTGAATGCCTGTGCTTGTCTACTAAGCTGGAATTTTTGTTTATTTGTTCTTGTTTGGAAATTTAGTGATTAAAAGCATCTACTTTTTAAAGAATAATTTTTTTTTAAAGTTTTCTGCATCTAGCTGAGTTCATTCTGAAATTTTCATTTGATAGATTGTTAGGAAAAGGTAGACAGAAGCCTAAATCTTTAAACCTGAACTGAGTTATTTGAATGTTAGTGCATGGATTTTGACAAGAAACCTCTCCTTGTAGAAACACTCTTCATCGAATTTAATATCTAGAGCATGTTTTGCATGGTTTCTTGAGTCAGAGTCTCATCACATTTCATACGTCCAATCCCCCTCCGCAAGACTAATAATCAAGTACACTAAGAATAAGCGATAATAAAATCAATCAACTCTTTTTTGAGCTCACACAAACAGTAGTTTAGGCTAGGATCTTGGGTTAGGAACAGTGAGAAAATTACCCAAGATCTCAAAACTTGAAACTAGAGTCATTAAAAGAGCGAAATCCTACTGCACTCAAATTATCGAGACCGTTCCTTTACCGGAGCTCAGTGCGAGACAACACTTGGGTGCACAAGAAGGTAGCCCACCTTCGACTACATCCTGTGGGTGTGTTATATATTGGGGTTCCCTTCGGGGATGTCGAAACTAGATCAGGGATCTAGGTATTCTGCCCATATAGCACACTGTCCTTAACCGTGGACCCCCCTGATGATGTCTGTGATTTGAGGTATCCTTAGTGGCCATACTTTTTAGGGACTTACACAAAGTGACTCGGATGGGCTGTCTTGGTACCTGAAACAGACGGACCCACTCTGTCTTCAGTCTTTAGGAGGGTACTCGTCTTCACGAGAGTGCTTACACCTATCGTCTGAGGTTCGGGCGAAGCTCTAGAGTGATCGTAACTATACTTTCAACCAACCCTTTTTGTATACTATTGTGATACTGGATTTCATCACCAGCGAACGGTAGTACTCAGACAGGGCACCCTATTCTGGCTGCTTGCTGATTGATTTTAGAGAGTCCTTTTTCTTTTTTAGGTGTGTGGTTATTGTCATTTGAGACTTTATAAATACATCACATTTAAAATTTTTTAAAAATAAACAGGTCACCATGGCGTCCTCCGACCCACGCCGTCTGTCTCGATGACAGCAAGGTCTACCTCCTCTAACCATTGAGGAAGAACTGAACCTTGGTGAACCCTTGCCTTCTACGGAAGAGAAGTCTCCTCTGACTAATCTTGATTATCACATAGACCCTTATCATCCGGCATTTCTGGAGGACCCTTTCACTGAAGGGGTAGTACCTCATTACAATCCTCCACTCACTAATCCGTTGGGGCATGTTATAATTTAGATTCCACCACGCCAAGATATGTTTTCGGCCGCACAAACATCCATTTCACCACCAGCATCCACAGGGGCGATGCCAATGGCGACCATTCTAGGTTCGCCACCATCCTCCCCGCTGGTGGTCAGTTCTATGCCATCACTGGGTAACCCCAGTAGTCAACATATACCTACTCCCAACCCTATGGTCATCACAACTGTTAGTAGTTTACCGAACCCTTCGGCATCTACTCCTACCGTGACCACATTGGGAACCACGGTTACTCCTCCCATGAGTATGACTACTTCGGTACCTTTTAGCAACCCTTTCGGTTGGAACCCTCTCTTGAGTTCAAACCCCTTGGTTACTATACCAAGGGGCAGTGTCACCAGCACACAGGTAGCAGGGAACATTTCCCTTCCCTTGCAATCCTTAGGACAAATGGGACAACCCATTGTAAATACTATCCCCTTAAGTGGTTCAAACATAGGTGTAGGATCTATACCGTTGCCAAACTATGTAAGTAGTAGTATGCCTCCGGGAAACTCTATTGCGTCCATTTGGACTAACCAACCCCAACCTCCATCTGGAATGGGAGGGCACTTTTACACTGTGGGCAACCAACTGTTTGCCCCGCAATACACTATGCCCTATGGACAACAACCGTACATTCCTACCCCTCCACCTATGGGAGGTGTTTATCAAAGTCCCACTTACCCTCCTGGTAACACGTTGATGGGGGGACCCTATGGTCTAAGTAGTCAGCCCATACTGCCTTGGTTAGACTCGTGGGAAAATCCACAATTTCCATTCTTGGCAGCTTTGGACATACCCGATATCCATAAACTGACGAACGACCCCATCAATCACAACCCGCTTTGGCCTCCAGTACCGCATAAGATTCCTTCTGACATCCCAAAGTTCGACGAGAAGCACGGGGACGACCCAGCCGCACACATCACTACCTTTCATCTATGGTCCATATCCAATTCCATGGTAGATGATAGTGTCCAGCTTCGACTGTTTCCCTGCACCCTTACAGGCAATGCTGCCAAGTGGTACATTGAATTGCCACGCGCTGCCATCAATACTTTTGGCGCTTTAGCGACGGAGTTCTTAAATAAATTCCAATTACCAATTAGAGTGGAAACCGGAATGGAATTTTTAACATCGCTGCGCCAAGACACTGCCACCCACATCTCCGATCATATTCATGAATGGAGACGTAGGAGGAGGCTCGTCAAAGCGCCAATACTGGATCATCTCTTAGCCAATTGGTTTTGCAAGTCTATTTTACCCCACATCTCTAAAGACATTGGCCTTTCTGGTGCGGTAACAGAAGATCAATGTATACGCCGTGCCCAACACTTGGATTTAGTCTATTCACAATCAGGCACGCTATACGATCTGCTCCCCCATGCCCCTGGTAACCCAAATCCTCCGGCCACCCAGAAAACCGGAGCACACGCCGACGGTCTCGTTGGCACAATCTTCAGTGTGGCCACAAAATAGTCTCGGGGGCACACCTCCCAGCCATCTACGGCCACCACCGCCCCTCACCAAATGACTACTCTTCCTCCCGCTGAGGTAAATTCGGTGCAAACCTCACAAAAACCTAGCGGGAAAAATAAGAAGAACAAGAAGAAGACGTCTTCTTCGGAAGAGCAGTCAGATAATCAGAATAACCCTAATCAGAAAAATGCTGCCAGAAATGACAAAGGAAAGGATAAACCCATAAAATTTCCTTGCAAGATTTGTGCGGAGGACCACTTGACATATAAATGTCCTCGGCTACAGGAATGCACTGATTTTATTGCCAACAAGGATTCTGGGCGAACACCTGTTGTTCTTCAGAATCCTTTCCCTAATCAACAACAGCAACATCAACACATGGTTGACAACCCGCCACAACCCATCAACGGGGCAATGGTGGTTCACATCCTTCCGGTGAAGGACCATCTTCCATTTATGGAATTGAGAGTGTTGACCTTCAAACTCGAGCCAAGCTTCATGGAAATCCTACCATAGACGCTCAGGAACCTGGAACTAGTTCAAATCCGCCGCCACCAAACAGTTTGCATATCGAACGGCCTAATGCTGAACCCGTAATTTGTCCCCCCAAAGGGACACTTCGACGCACGAATCATAACACCTCTGCACGTGCAGCCCAAGACTACAATATTGTAGAAGATTTGGCGCAGGCACCGTCAGCCATGTCTGCTCTCGAAGAGTTTTACAAACCTGTCCAACACAAAGGAAAGCCTTGCTTTCGGCAATTGGTGGAATAGACCCCCAGGACTCCATGCTAGCTATCTTTGATATGGAAAAGGCTAAACCTCACCTATCACACCAACTCGCATTTCAGGTGTAGGTGGTGTCGAAAGGAAGACCTTTCCATCGCACTGTAATAGACGAAGGTGCTTCGACCTGCATTATGTCACAAGCTTGCTGGCTCAATTTAGGTTCTCCCACTCTAACACCGCCATCGAATTCCCTTAAAGCTTTCGATGGCCACACCTTCCTCCCGAAAGGATACCTTGCTAGCTTTCCTGTCACTCTGGGTGGGAAAATGGTAAATGTGGACGTTGAAGTCGTCGAGCGCCATCTCGACTATAATCTATTGCTTGGTTGCAGTTGGTCTTATGCTATGACTGCTATCGTGTCTTCGGTCTTCCGACTCATCCTATTTCCATTGGATGGGAAAATAGTCACGGTCGATCAGCTATCCTTCTGCACCCCTGATTATGCCACGTTACCAAGTAGCACCATACCCCTAATAGGAGGTGTCCCTAACTCTTACATCAGTATCAGTACCGGTCTTCTAAAGGCATCTTCCCTACTGGGTTGTTTTCCTCTACCGCCGCCGCAGATCCAAAACACGGTTGCAATGATATCCACCTTTTCGGATGGCTCTGTCGACCCATGGATCATCCCGACACCTTCAGACATTGACTCCTATGGAGATCAGATGCCGCTTTCGCCAGCCGAGTTGGCTTACCAAGCCATCCAGACAGCATCTGAACCCTCCACTGCTATGGTTTCGACCGAAGGTACAAACCTCCCGCCCATCGCAGTTCCATCTAAGGATCTCCTCAATGAAGTCTGGCCTACAGACAAAGCTATTCTAGAGATCATGTCATTAGAAGAATGACCTTGGGGAGAGTTTCACCATCGCACTTCGATGATTGACTCGGAGGAGATGAAAACTGAAATCCCGTCTTTCGACCAACCTGAGATAGTTCCCTCCTCTTATACGACTGTTCAAACTATCGATTCAGAAGGGAACATGGGTAATCTTTCCAAGACGATGCTCATTGATATCTCGATCAAAACGGGTATCATGGAAAATATTCAGATTGGAGCCGACTGCAACCCTGAGGAAATTGCGTCCTTCACATCTTTTTTTAAAGAATTCCACGATGTCTTTGCTTGGTCTTATGAAGAAATGCCCGTCATAGATCCTTCTATTGTCGAGCACGAAATCAAGACTTATGACAATTCCAAACCAATTTGGCAATGGCTCAGACCTGTCCACCCGCGCAAAGCAGCCTCCATCAAGATTGAGGTTGAAAAAATTTTGAACGCTGGTTTCATTTATCCCGTTCCTTTGACGGAATGGGTTTCCAATCCGATTCCCGTTGATAAAAAACAAGGCACCATTCGAGTTTGTGTCGACTATCGAGATCTGAACGCCGCTTGTCCTAAAGACAACTATCCTACACCGTTCATAGATCAGATTCTCGACGATTGTGCTGGATGCGAATCTTTTTCCTTCATGGATGGATTCTCAGGCTATAACCATATTGCAATAAAAAATCAAGACCAACATAAAACTTCCTTCATCTATCCTTGGGGCACTTTTGCGTATAAAAAACTCCCATTCGGCCTGAAGAATGTTGGAGCAACTTTTCAGCGGGCTATGGACTATGCTTTTCATGACATTCGACATAATTTATAGGCTTACTTGGATGACCTTCCGGCCCATTCCATGAAACACTCTGATCACCTTGCTCATTTAAGAGAAATTTTTGCTAGGTGTAGATTCTACAATATACGTTTGAATCCGCATAAATGCATATTTATGGTCGAGTCCGGACGGCTGTTAGGTTTCATTGTTTCCAAGCATGGGATTAGGGTTGATCCCAATAAGGTTAAGGCAATTGTTGAATTGCCGACACCACAATCCATCCTTCAACTCCAACGTTTGCAGGGGAAGGCAAACTTTTTGCATCGTTTCATCGTTAACTATGCTGAGATGACGAAAGGATTCATGCGATTATTGAAGAAAGGAACACTATACTTGTGGGATGACCAAGCTCAACGGTCATTTGATGCTTTAAAACATGCACTTGTTTAAGCCCCACTCCTTAGTGCCCCCGATTATTCACGCGACTTTCTCCTCTATCTGGCAGCATCACCATCCTCACTTGGAATGGTTTTGGTTCACGTACACGATGACGACAGCGAACATGTGATTTACTATTTATCAAAAGGTCTCATCGGACCTGAATTACGTTATTCACATGTGGAGAAACTCTCTCTGGCGGTAGTTTTCGCCGTCACCCGGCTCCGACATTATATATTGCTGCGACAGACTACGGTGATTGCTTTGGAGAATCCCATGCGACATATCTTGTCTAGACAAATTATTGGAGGGAAATATTCCAAATGGATTGTCATCCTCCAACAATTTGATTTGGTGTTCACGGCTGCCAAAGCAAAGAAATCCCTGGTCTTCGCCGAATTACTATCGGACCTTCCCAGAATCGACCCGGCAGAGGTAGCTCATGATCCATTCCCTGATGAATCTGTCTACTTGGTCGACTCTTCGGACCCATGGTATGGAGACATCTTAGTCTACCTACAAACTCAACGCTTCCGCCCAGCTCTCACGTCTGATGACCGTCGTCGTATCCGCCACCAAGCAAAGCACTACCTCGTGCTAAACGATACACTATATCGTCGTGGTGTTGATACTATTCTCCGACGTTGTCTCACTATCGATGAGGCAGAACGCGTTTTGAATGACTGCCACGCAGGAGCATGTGGTGGTCATCTTTCGGGCATAGCTACAGCCCAAAAAATCTTGCGCGCCGGTTACTGGTGGCCCACTTTGTTTAAAGATTTCATTGCAGCAGTCCAGAAGTGCCATCCATGTCAAATTTTCACAAAGAAAATGCGTGCACATCCTACCCCCCTTCACCTGGTTATCTCCGTCGGTCCTTTTGCTAAATGGGGAATTGACTTCGTCACCTGCAATCCCGCTTCGGAAAATGGACACAACTACATCGTAGTTGCGGTCGATTATTTTACGAAATGGGTTGAAGCCCTTCCCACTTTTAAGGCCGATGGCGAAACCGCCGCTCTCTTCCTGTTTAATCAGGTCATCTGTCGGTTCGGTGTACCCCTATCGATTGTCACAGATCATGGATCTCACTTTCAAAATCATATGATGACCGAATTGACATCCATGCTAGGTTTTCGATAAGATCAATCTTCATCTTACTATCCTCAAGCTAATGGTCAAGTAGAAGCCGTAAATGGCATCCTCAAAACCATGATTCGTCGATTGGTCAGAAACCATAAAACTACATGGCATCGGAAGTTATATTCTGTGTTATGGGCATACCGAATGTCAGTTAAAGCTGCCACAGGCTTTACACCGTTCCAACTTGCTTTCGGCCTGGAGGCAGTACTTCCGATTGAGTGCAAAATCCCATCGCTTAAACTGGCCGTTGAACTCCTGCCTGGCAACACCGCCATCGAAGAGCGCTTGCTCTCACTCGATCACTTGGAAGAAACTCGTCGAGATGCTACACTAGCACTCGAAGCTCACCAGCGCCGAGTTAAAGCTCAATACGACAAATCTGTCAAGCCTCGTTCTTTCCAAGAGGGTGACCTTGTTCTACTTTATGATAAAAAACACGACCTCTTGGGGGCAGGAACACTCCAACCATTGTGGCTCGGTCCTTACATCGTTACTAAAGCCCTCTCAAAAGGAGCTTACGAACTACATTACTGTAATGGAATTCCACTCGAGGAGCCCCGCAACGGGCTCTATCTGAAGAAGTATTTTGCCTAGTTTCGCACTAGGCATATGCTTTGTAATTTTATGTATATAAGTTTTGCCTATTTTATTTTGATGCTTCTGGATTATTTTTTTTGGTTTAAGGTGTTTTTCTCATGTAATATTTTTCTTTCGCACAGATGTCATCACATTCGTTATCATACGTCGGGTATGCAGACGGTGCTAGTCGTCACACTAGACACATTGCTTCAGTTGCTTGGGTTCTCTATACTCCTGAGTCGGACCTTCTTGGTTCCGGGGGGATCTTCCTGGGTAACGCCACCAACAATGTGGCCGAGTACATGTCAGTGATCCAACTCCTCACGGAAGCGGCATCTCGTGACATCTCCGATTTAGTGGTCAGGTTAGATTCCCAACTCATCATTATGCAGTTAAACAATCATTACCATGTCCGCCACCCTGTGTTGTTACGTTATTTTTTACGAGTGCGACTTTTAGAACGTCAATTTCAAACAATCACATTTGAACACGTTCCTAGAGAATTTAATGCATTAGCCGATTCTTTGGCAAATTATGTGTTAGATTGGCATTTGTCACATTTATTGTAAAAGATTTACTCATGAGTACATATATTTTTATCACATTAAAAATACATAAAAATTCAAAAACACAAAATCACCAAAAAGTATATATATATATATAGATCATGTCCATTACATAGCTACATCAAAAAATATTCCAAAACTTGGGTGTTTTACAAAAATTTGG